>JADLZK010002096.1:0-10276 GCA_015847255.1 Hyparrhenia diplandra
TCGTAATATGCTTAAATGTTCAACAAGCTATATATATATCGCGATAAGCAATATAGTATAGCAATTCAATTCTATGACCTGGCAGATTTTTTTTTTTGAAAAAAATATATGCAATGTCCACATCAGGCAGTGATCGAAATCGACCTGCACCGTTGGAAAAAAATCAATACAAATTGTGCAGTCATCTTTCTACTAGCCAATAATGCAGAACTGCGATGCATATCCGCGCCCTTAACATCTCCCTGGATTCAATGCAGCGATGATAAGATAATCTCAAAGTATTTGATTTCGTGACGTGAATCGTGATTCTCCAGCTCATATATTAAATCTGGAGCAAAATTCACGTGTTCATCTGAAAATTCAGAATTTCAGATCGCGCCCGGACACCGCATCCTTGCCACCCTTGGCTGATCAGTGACCAGATGCGTATGACGACGCAACATCAGGCGACGACGCTATTCCTTGACATGCATATGTGTGTTGTGCTATTGGTCAGCTGATGAACAGATGAGCAGCTACTGACTGGAGTAGGAGTACTACTACTCAAGATGCGCCGATGTCAGCATTACCGATGCGGATGTTCGTACGACCTGCAGGCTGCAGCCGACGAGGCGCCGGGCGGGCGGATATGCCGGGTCCGCGATGCCAAGCATATCCGGTTTTGTCTACGCTATCGAGTCGGCGCAAGCAGCCGCGGAAACTTCCGGGACTCGATCGTGATTCGTGAACTCCTGCGGCGCAGCGGCGGCGCAACTCTAGCAAGGCTGCAACTTGCATCGCCGCGCCGGTGACCGCAGCGATCAATAGTGAGGACAGCGCGGAGGCGGGGACCCATCCTGAGTGGAATCATTGGAGGCCCCAGGCAGGCAGGCTGCGAGAGGGGATCGCCTGACGTGGATCCGTGCTGTTCCCGTGTCCCAGCCAACAGCCAGGCCCCACTTGCGCGCCTCATCCGCATATCCCTGAGGGGCCCACTGGCGATCAGCTACCACTGCCCGTTCGCCACGTCCCCCGCAGGCTCCCGGTATATATACGAGCTCCTCTTCCCCAGCCACGGTCGACCAAGTCGGACGGAAATCGGAGAGCACCGTTGCTTGCCCACTAAACGCAAAGAAAACCAACACGCCATGGTGATGGAGGAGACGATAGACGGTGAGATGAGCTTGTCGAACATGGTGCTGGGCTTCATGGAAGATTTCGAGAGGGACCAGCGACGGTCGGAGAACGAAGACGACGACGACGAGGGCTCCAGCGGTGTCGACACCGCCGAGAGCAAGGAATTCTGGCAGACCCAACATTCCCAGCTGCAGGTATGTCCTCGATCCGTCCATTCGGTGATCAGTTCTGTTTCGATTTCTCGAGCGGATATGATATGCACTTCTTGTTCTTGGTTAATTATTAGAAAGGCGAGTTAATTGAGGGATGCAAATTAATATGCGTGGATGTGGATGATGATACTACAGGAGGCTCTGGCCAAGACGAGCCCGGCCGAGAGCAGGATCCGCGCGGACACGGAGGGAGGCCGTCAAGAGCATGCGCGCCGCGGCCTGCTCCTGCTCTTGCACGGGGCGGCGACGACCCGCCGCCCGGGACTGCCGGCTGTGCATGCTCCGCCACGTCGCCGAGCGGCTGCGCGACGCCGGCTGCAACAGCGCGCTCTGCAAGTCCAAGTGGACGCGCTCGCCGGACATCCCTTCAGGTAGCTAGCTACTGACCTTTTAGTCACGAGAAGATCCTTGTTTGTGCAAGTACCCTTTTCGCGTGCATACATGATATATGCTGCAAGCTGGATGACTTATTTTTTGTTTTTGTTTAGCTGTCACATAGGAGTATCACATATAGGGATTTTTTTCTTTTGTTTTTGTTTTGTTTGGGCGACTAGAATTATTGAAGCTAGCTAGGTATATATCTTGTATATACTCACATGCATGCTTCACATGGATCTGGTCATCATCCTCCGATGACAGGCGCTTCCCAATTGATATTTGACACTCCTACTACTAACAAACAGCCAGGCAAATTAAATGTCAGGAACGCGTCTCTTTCTCTCACGGTTCAGTGTTAGCGACTTCTACCCACTTGCGGCGTCCACATCAACCCTCTCCGACCTAAGGAATTACAACACGTTACTACGTTAGCTGCCCAACATCCCAAAAATCTGTACCACCAGCTCATACATTCGATGCCGACCAAGTTCGTTCGTTTGTTCTGCTTCACACGAATTTATTAGCCTGTCCCGTTCCATGCTGATACTGACGGTTTTTTTTCCCGATCCGCCGAAACGTGTGCAGGCGAGCACAGCTACGTGGAGGTGGCCGTGCAGACGAGGAGCGGCAAGGCGGTGCGCGTGGTGGTGGAGCTCAGCTTCCGCGCCGAGTTCGAGGTGGCGCGCGCCAGCGCCGGGTACCGCGCGCTGGTGACCGCGCTGCCGGAGGTGTTCGTGGGGCGGGCCGACCGCCTGCGCGGCGTCGTCAAGGTCATGTGCGCCGCCGCCAAGCAGTGCATGAAGGAGAACAACATGCACATGGGGCCATGGAGGAAGCCCAAGTACATGCAGGCCAAGTGGCTCGGCACGCCCGAGCGGACGCCGGCCGTTGCTGATGCTGCTGCGGCGGCGGCGGCGACAGTCCCGTCGGTGACGGTCGGCTCGCCTGAGAAGCAGACCAAGTTCAGGGCGTCCATGCTGACCTTCGACTTTGGCCGGACCGCGGTGGAGGTCGTGTGATGACGTTTTTGGCAGAGCAATACAGGAGTATATACACTGCCAAGCTACATTAGTAGCTTCTATATAGAAGAGTGTTAATGTACGGGAAGAACAAAAAGTTTCTATAGAGTGCACCCCATCCGGGTTTTAGGTTTTTGTCAGGATTCAGAAAGCCGATGTCGAAGGCCTATCGAATCGGTAATCAATCGAGCTCGAGATAAGGCAAGCTCGTGACTTACTCCGATCGCGTCACTGTAAGGGAGCTGCAAGCTCAAAGCTCATGAATTTTGTTTGAAACTGAAGAATGCCCCTATTGTATTGTAAAGGAATGCAACTGAGCCTCAATTGCGCTGACAGGCCTTAGACAACTGGACGCCAAAGATCTTAAGTCCTGAAGGGGCGATTTATTGTCGATTAATGTGCTCGGGATAATCATCACTTGTTAATTATTTTTTTTTGTGAACATCACTTGTTAATCATCACTTGTTAAATACTAGTTTTTGACGAAGTTTCGTCCTTTTTAATTATATTATGTAAGCAGATGCACAAGAACTGAACAGTTTGCGACAGCACCAACCATATAAAAAGCTCTGTTATTAGTCAAAAACTCAAAATACAATGACAGCACCAACCATATAAAAAGCTCTGTTATTAATAAATATGGACAAGCTAAACAAAAAACAATTGCAGGCTACGTATTCACATTTTGTGTATTAATGAAAGAAAACACTGGTCAAACAAAGCAATTGCTAGTTGGGCTAGTCTTTCTATTTTGTTCTAACAAAACCTATGGACAGGAAACGACTGAAATTACATGCTGTTGCCTATCGGATTAGCACGGTTTGGAAGGGAGAAGATACTGAATGGTGACTTGTTACAACACTACTCATGATGTGACTATGTTTGAGCTTTTGGACCCAATGAGCAAGCCAGTTCTTGTGATCATGAGTCTCCTGGCTGATCGAGCTTGGGATATTGTCCAGCGTCCCTTCTCTGTCAAGAACAGTCTTAAACTTCTCCAGTATTTGAACTATTCGACAGAACTCAGGCCTCTTCTCCGGATGTGAGGCCCAACATTGCTCAATTAGAAGTCGTACTGGTGCTGGGCAGCTAGTAGGAATTGCCGGCCTCACCTTCTGAAAATTAGAAAGTATGCTCATCATACAGATTACAGAGTCATGAGACAAAATATTTTTTTCAAGTGTACGAGACAAGTACTTTTGAAACTTCACCATACAGTTTTGCTATTTAAAATGTCTCAACTTTCAGAAACTGTTGCTAAAGAAATAACTTCTTATTTTTTATCAAGTCAGTGAATATATATTACCATGCAGAAAGGGAAGGAAATGGGCATCAAGTTATTACCTTGTCAAAAACAGCAAAAGCTGCTTGAAATGGATTCAAATCTTCGTATGGTCTCGTTCCAGAAAACATCTCCCACAAGATAAGGCCAAAGCTGTAGACATCGACTTTTCGACCATATGCCTTACGTTTCATCATCTCTGGGGCCATCCATCTGAATGTCCCAGTGTCATTTTTCAGATGGCCACAGTACTCTTCTTCACAAGCTATTCCAAAATCAACAATCTTTGCAGAAAACTCTTCATTGAATATGATGTTATCTGGCTTTAAATCGCGATGGACAACTCCCTGCGAGTGAATGTAAGCCATGCCACTTGCGATATCCAAGCTAATTGAGATAATCTTGTCCAGGGGAAGAGCTTTGTGATCTAGCTTGTGCAAAAAGGCTCCCAGAGAACCACAAGGAAGGAATTCAGTGATGACACAGAATACAGGTCGACTGTTGCATGCTCCAACCAGCTACATAGAAAAAAAATTGTAGATGGAGTGAGGACATTCCAGTCTACTTTACAGATCGAGTGTAGAATTATCACAAAAGATTATCTCAAGGTGGAAATTAATCAGGTACCTTGATGACATTAGGATGATTGAGGCGTGACAGAGTGGTGACCTCCGTGTTGAACTGCTTCTCAAGCTGAGCAGCCAGCTGCTCTGCACCTTCCTCGTCAGCAGGCTGTCTGATGAACTTGATAGCAACAGGTTGCTCTTTGTAGTTTCCACGGAACAACCGGCTGTGAGCCCCGGACGCAAATCTTTGCCCAATGAGCAGCTGGGAGAGATCGACGGACAATTTCTCGAGCACCTCCTTCACCGTCCCGTCGGCATGGCCTTCCTTCCTATGCTTCAGCTTGATTGGTGCCCTCATCGCGCCGGCGGACTCCGCCAATCTCCTGGTCGGTCCACACAAGCGCGTAGCGTGGCCCAGAGCTGGAGCGACGAGCGAGGTACGTGATGTTTTCTTTTCTTTCCTTTTCTTATGTAATCTTTTTTTTCGACTTCGACTAGGACGCGGTATCCAGGAGCGGTTCGGAAACCACGACAATGGAGCCTCTCTTTCCTGTTTCCTCCGGCGGCCGGCGGCCCAGCATCCCGGGTCCCGGCGGCGGCCCAGTAGAGTACGTGCGGCGCAGCTCGGGCGTGCCGGTAGGGGAGGGCGGCGGCACGGCAACGGCGCGGACGGGCGTCCCGGTAGGGGAGGGCGGCGGCACGGCAACGGAGCGGCACTGGCGAGCAGAGTCCGCGCCCTTGGCCCTTGGCCCTTGCGCTCCCCACTGCAAATTCCAAAATTAGGGCAAGACTAGGCACTTTACTTGGGAACCGTTGGATTGGATTGGATCATATGCGAAGATTGGATGCGCTCGGGTACAAGCAAAGTTACCCAAATCTCCTCCGATTTAATCATTTTTAATAATCCGTTTCGAAAAAAAAAAAATCAGTTTTTTAATAATCAAATAAAGTGTGCCTCAGAAATGGACAAGCGAAACGCAATTGCAGGCTACGTATTGGCATTTTGTGCGAAAACACTACCATGGCGAAACAAAGCAACTGCTAGTTGGGCGCCACATTTTGTGTATTAATGAAAGAAAACACTACCATGGTGAAACAAAGGGCGTGGCTAGTCTTTCTATTTTGTTCTAACAAAACCTATAGACAGGAAACGACTGAAATTACATGCTGTTGCCTATCGGGCGAAGCGAAGATACTGAATGGTGACTTGTTACAACACTACTCATGATGTGACTATGTTTGAGCTTTTGGACCCGGCAAGCCAGTTCTTGTGATCATGAGTCTCCGGCAGGCTTGGAGCATGCGTTCTCTGTCAAGAACAGTCATAAGCATCAACAATGAGTTCCATGATGCAATCAGAAGCGTACTGGGCTGGGCAGCTAGTAGAATTGCCGGTCTCACCTTCTGAAAATTAGAAAGTATGCTCATCATACAGAGTCATGGGACGATCAAAAAAATTCCTCAAAAAAAAAAAAAAAGTGTACGAGACAAGTACTTTTGAAACTTCACCGTACAGTTTTGCTATTTAAAAATGTCTCATGTTGTTTCTTTAGGCAATCTCGTCAGTGCATGCAGGGAGGGAAGGCGCATCAAGTTATTACCTTGTCGCTGCTTGAAATGGATTCAAATCTTCGTATGGTCTCGTTCCGCATTTTCACAAGATAAGGCCAAAGCTGCGGTCATCGACTTTCGACCACGCCTTACCACATCATCTCTGGGGCCATCCATCTGAATGGGCAGTGCAAAGCAAAGTCATGTCTATATTCCGAGAAAAAGCACGAGGCCCGATGACACGGTATGAGGCACTCCGGAATTTGCCCGCCACTTGCGCAGCGGATCTGGTTGGATTCGGGCCTGGGCCGATGCAAAACGGCCCGCCACAGGGCGGGCCTAGGCGCACCCCAAGCACGCGGGCCGGAACGGTATGGCACGGAAATTAACCATTGGTCCGATAAGGCCCGGTGACATCAAGGCCTGCTAACAACCTATTCATTTTGTGGCCTGCTAAGGAGTAAAACCCAAGCTAACCCAACCGCGACGCACCGCGACGCGCGCGGTCGTGAGGCTCCAAGCCGACCTCGTCCTCGAGTTTCCATGGAACGGTGGCTGCAGCGGCCACCTTCCCGGCCGACATCGAGCGCCAGGGGCGGCTCGACAGCGGACCTCCGCGCGGCCGGCGTTGAGCGGCAGCAGCGGCCCTCCGCGCGGCCTCCAGCGTAGCGAGGAGTGACGGCGGCGCCCCTCAGCGCGGCCTCCAGCGCAACGAGGAGCGGCGGCAGCGGCCCCCCGCGCGTTCGCCGGCCGGCTCAGAGCGCGTTCGCCGACCGGATCTCGCGGCTACAAGCGCGTCGGCGTCTCGGCGGCGGCCATCATCTCCCGCGGCTGTGAGGTACTCGGTGACGGCGAGCGCGACGAGGCCGCCGCTGATTTTAATCATTTTTATTTAATAATCAATAAAGTGCGCCGAACCGAATGGCTTTCATAAAAAAATAAAAGTCACCGAATCTCCTCCCCGCGCGCACGGTGAGGCCGCGGCGCAGTCCCCGGCGGCCCTTGCTCCCCCTACGGCCCTACCACGCTGCGCTCGCCACCGGAGAGCGACAATAGAAAAAGCGAGCGAAGCAAATGCAGATCGCCGTCAACACCACCACTGTCGGCGCTCACCCACACCCAACAAAGTCCTCCTTCCTCCGACCATCCCCTCCTTGCCGCGTCTACTTCCACGCTTCTCCACGTCCAAACCTGAGCGCGATCGCCATGGCCACCAAGTCGCAGCAGGAGGAGCAGCTGATCATCACGCGCCCCGACGACTGGCACCTCCATCTTCGTGAAGGCGGTGTCCTTGAGGCTGTAGTGCCACACAGGTTCGTCTGACCTCGTAGCTGTTGCTGTTGTTGTTTGTTTTGGCGGTGCACGCCGGGTGCTCGACGTAATGTTTCTGAGGTCGTGTGGCAGCGCGAGGCATTTTGGGAGGGCCATCATCATGCCCAACTTGAAGGCGCCGGTGACCACAACGGCGCGGGCGGTGGAGTACAGGGAGCAGATAATGAAGGCACTACCGCCTGGGAGTAGCTTCGTGCCGCTCATGACACTGTACCTCACAGACAACACAAGCCCAGAGGAGATCAAGCTCGCAAGTATGAAGTCTCTCAATGCAGTAACGTATCTGTTCTCCACTTTTTGCTAATCTTTTGAATTGAAGCATCGGCTTTAACTAGTGGTATGCCGGCATGTAGTCTGTAGATCAGCTTCGAGTGCCGTGGTGGTCGTGTTTTGTGCACATCCATCTGCTCCTGAATCCTAACCAGTAAAAATCCAAACAGTAGTAAGCGCTGTTGTTAGTTTCACTATCTATTTGTGGTGAAGAGCTGCACACTATGCAGATGTGGAGTTGTGCAATGAGTTTGTTGCCACATACAATCTGTTGAAAAGTTTGTCCAGTGTGCTTAAAATACCAGCTGTTGTGTGCATTTATGGATTATCTGGACAGTGATGTTTATGTTCTATACTGTTTGGTTTCAGGAAAGAGTGGTATAGTCTTTGCTGTGAAGTTGTATCCTGCCGGAGCAACTACCAATTCGCAAGATGGCGTCACTGATATATTTGGGAAGTGTTTGCCAGTCCTCGAGGAGATGGTCAGGCAGGAAATGCCATTGCTTGTAAGTAGCTTTGGCGCAATGTGTTCTTGACACACTATGGACTTTTGATTTTGATTGGAGTTCTGATCAACATGACTAGTCACTACTGGACATAACTGTTGAGCAATTCTTGCTTCTAGTTAATAATTTGGTTTTACCACACTGCCTTGTGCAACAGCTTTTATGGATATTTGTGATTTTTCTTCAGGTTCATGGAGAAGTCACAGATCCAAATGTTGACACCTTTGACCGTGAGAAGGTTTTCATTGACAAAATATTGGCACCACTTGTACAAAAACTTCCACAGCTGAAAATTGTCATGGAACATATCACAACCATGGATGCAGTGAACTTCATAGAATCATGTGAAGAAGGTGCTGCACTATTGCTGGAATGGCATTATACTTCTTCCCTATTGTTTTCTATGGGAATGGCATTATACTTCTTCCCTTTTCTATGAGTATAACACTTTCACGTTCTCAGGTCATGTTGCTGCAACAGTGACTCCCCAGCATCTCCTCCTCAATAGGAATGCTTTATTTCAGGGTGGCTTGCAGCCGCACAATTATTGCTTGCCAGTACTGAAAAGAGAGACTCATAGTATGTTGCAATTGCCTTCCTATAAGAAATGCTACCATTTGTTATAAAAATGGTCATATTTCTTTTGCTTCACAAAATAACTAGAATTTCTTCAGAAATTATGAAAACTGCTTCTTAAACATGATGATAATGATTTTTTGTTAAGAAATTAGAAATGTGACCAAATATCCCTTCATCAGTATATAACTATAGATTTATAACGATTTATTGTCTTACATTTTTCTGTTGCCTGACTAAATATGGGTATTGGCTACCATTTCAATTTACTGTCATGTAAAAAAGTTTTTTGTTATGTATTTGAACCACACTCTGACTATAGCTTTTCTGAACCATCAAACAGGACAAGCTATTGTATCTGCTGTAACAAATGGGAGTAGACGATACTTTCTTGGTACTGACAGTGCTCCCCATGATAAACGGAACAAAGAATGTTCCTGTGGATGTGCAGGAATATATAGCGCTCCTGTTGCCTTGTCTCTTTATGCGAAGGTATTTGAAGAGGTAATCTGTACAGCACTCTCATGATTGTTTCTGAGAGAATACATGACCATTTTTCATCACCATCACTAGAATTTCAAGAAAATCTCTTTCTGTACATTGGTGTCTATTATATACATGACACTGAAGTTGCAACTATCACAGACTACCTTCTAAAAAAATCACAGAATGCGCATATGCTGAAATTTCTCTTTTTGATTAGTTTATTTTTCTTGACATGTTTCCACTATTTCAGGCCGGTGCCCTAGATAAGCTAGAAGCATTTACAAGCTTCAATGGCCCCGATTTTTATGGCCTCCCAAGGAACACTTCAAAGATTGTCTTGACAAAGAATGCCTGGAAAGTTCCTGCAACTTATAAACACAGTTCAGGGGAGATAGTGCCTATGTTTAGTGGCAGCACCCTTGAATGGCTTCCATCTGATCAGCCTAAAGAGTAAACAGTATGCATTATTGGACCCAGCAGTTGGGGGAATCAATTGGTGGAGTTTTCTAGTTCTTTTTCCCTTTTCTGTTAGAATCAGCATAGAGGCAATTGAAAGCAACTGCGAAAGATTTGCTTGCCCAGTTGTATCCATTTTGGATTGCAGTACAATTCTGGAAGTAGCCAAAAGGTCACATTGTATGGTGATCAAGAGTAGTCTACTGCTCTAGACACCATAGCATCCATGGTTTCAAAAGCGACGAGGCGTCCAGGTGAGAATTGGGTGCGCCTGGACACCTACACGACAAGGTCCACTGTTCCCCAAGGCGAGCTGGGTATGCCTGGATGCCTAAGCAACGGCTTTGAAGCAGAGTAGCATCCATAATAATGTAATGAATAAATATCGACATTGCAGTTACATTGTCGTATAATCTTGCAGTTCCTTTAACACAACATTTTCCTGCTCGTATTATTTCTGGATTCTGATTGTCTATTGGGCAACTGGTGTCCAGTTATTCAGACTTGCAGAGGATGTATTACTTTC
>JADLZK010002097.1:0-35794 GCA_015847255.1 Hyparrhenia diplandra
AGGGATGCTCGCGCGCTCGGGTAGATCACGACGCTTCGAGGCGCTATTGCTGCGGTTCCGCGCCATGAGGATTCAATCCCAAGCGAAACACTCACATCCTACCAGGAATACGGTCCCTATCGAGGATCATTGATCACGAAATCTAAGATAGATCCCGGACGATGAATTGTGACCCAAGGCACCACCTAATTCCTTAAGCCTTTATAGTATAGATAGATAGATAAAAGTACGAAAAAAGTGATAACACTTTTAAAATTTTTAAATAAAGACGAGTGGTCAAAACCTTACATTTACACGTCTAAAAAGCGCAATCCTTTGAACTTTAACAACTACTTTTGGATCGCGCCTTATTCAATTTTTATATAAATTATAAAACAAATAAAATATTATCACCAAAATATCTTTAGTATATAATAAATCATACCAAAAGCTATACACATTTTTTAAAAAAAGCAAATAGGTCTAACAATAGTTGTGCAAAGAATTGTGAACTTTTTATGAGATCTGAGGGAGTTTCTTCATCGTAAATATACCCAGCTAGTCTTGCAAAAGTCGCCAAATTGCCCACACGCTAAGATTTAGCCAACTTCTTCCCTCTTCTTCCTTGCTTGACAATCAATGCGCCATGGTAGTCGCCGCTGATGCTCTCCCAAGCGCCGGCGACCCTGCTTCTTGGATAAAAGAAGCATCACCTGTGTCTACTATTCCACCAGCACCTTCCCCCGGTCCTCACTATACATTTCGCCTCATTGTCGCGTGATCCTCCTCTTAACAAGGCCCGACGGCAAACCCCACACGTAGCCAAGTCTCTCAATCACGGATCACCAGCCGGCAAAAGCATGATCAAAGCCGCCCAAAATCATCCCACAACAACCATGTTTGTAAGCACCATGTCCCCGATCCCCCTCTCAAGTCTCTTGTAACCTCATTGTAGCCATGATCCTTATTGGCAAGCATGATCCGCCCCACACACGTTCGCTAGCCAACGAGTCCCTGATTTCACACTACCAAGTCAGCACCCCACCTTTGTGTTGGCTAACTTGATCCCTTGATCTTCCTCTCAAGTCCTATTGGTCACCCCCATTGTAGCCTTCAGTTATAAGCCGTCAACATGATCCATACATCCCACACCATTTGCTATCCCTTAGCATCATGTTGCCGCTCATAAAACCATGTAGCCACGACCAGTAAGAGTAGTCAAGATTTGGTCAATCAATCCATACGGAAAATCAATAATTTGATGATCGCTTCCCATGATTTTCTCCGGTAGAACGGCTTAATCAGTTACACATTTGAGGTCTCAATCAACACCTTCATCAAGCCATATGGGAGTAGTAAAAACAAAACACAAAACATACGTAATATATACTTGCAAAAGCTATATACAAACAAACGATTCAAAAACAGCTTGTTCTGTGGAGATTCAATCACAATGTATCGTGAAATATTAAGGTCCTAGTAAATGATGAACAAGGATCTAAGTGAAGATCTTCATGTACCACTAGATCCAATGAGTCACTTCAAATGTATGCATTCTATCCTAGAGAGTGAAAGTGTCCTAATTGGCTAGGGGTTGAATTAGCCCATTATTCTTGCAACAACACTAAGCACCCGATTAGTAACATAGATGCATGGTTAAGCTTTTCAACAGCTACATGTCAAATCAAAACTAACTAGGCAAAGTTTCGCCACAAGTCAATTGTAATGTCTCTAATCACAAGCAAGGTCTAGGTCACTAGTTTACCCTTAGGTGAACAAGCAAGTCTAACTAATTTTACTCAACTAGGAGCTAAACAAGTCTAGCAAGAGATACTAAACTGCACAAGCTACACAAGCCAAGTATACTAGCAAAAGTAATGCAAAGAGGCTAGTAGTACAATACCACAATCGTGAGTGCAAAGGTGGTAGCCAATCACCGTGATCACCAAGAAATTCCAAACTGAAAGCAAGAACAAGTGACATGATAATTTTTCGACCGAGGTTCGTTGCGTAAGGTCGCTGAAGTCCCCGGCTTGTGGCGACACACTCACTTGACGGCCGTTACGCACGGCCGATGCCAAATCCTCGGTGGGAGCTCAAGCAAACGATCACAAGAGAGGTGGTCCAACGTCGCCTGTTAAACCACGAATAGTGACGCCTTCAACTCCTCCGCGGGTAAGGCTCAACCCCTCACAAAAACCACCAGTGTGGCCTCGAACAAGCTCCAATCGACCAACACCGCCCTTTAAGCCCAAGCCGCTAGGGGAACCGGCAAAATTCCAAGAAAACAAGAATCTCGCAGGTTCTCCAAAGGAATAGCTCTAGAATGCAATGCACTTCTATCACTCAACTACCTAAGATTCTGGAAGTTAGAGTGAAGAGATGAGTGGAGGGAGTCTCACTTGCTCACAAGTGTAGGAGTGTTCAAATGTAAAGAGGGAGGTAAAAGACCCGCCATCCAAGTATATATAGACCTCCTCTCGAATTGAGCCGTTGGGTGTTGACGCTACCGACCGGACGCTAATTCACCAAATAACCGGCCGAAGGTCCGGCCACGCCCGACCGTGGTCCGGCCACAAAGGACACCCCCCGCCCACAACCGACACCTGCGGCTTCCCGGCGCTTCCGACAAAGCGCCCCGCCACAAACCCCGAACTGTTGACGATTACTCCCATCGAAAGTCCCATTCACCGACCGGACTTGGACGGGCCCGTTGCTTCCTGGCCGACTTAAAGGCGTCCGGCCAAGATTTCCAAATTTTCTTCAAATTGTTGTCGCCTTTTTGTTCACCCTTGCTTCGCTCTTGCCATGTTGCCAACACGTCAAAGATGATCACGTTATCATGCATGTTGGGCTTGTCGAATCCAAGTAGGGGCAAGAACGGTTAGTGCTTCATTGTCCTAAATGCAATATGCAAGTCAATTGACCTAGAAGCACCCACCAAAGGATTGTCATGGCATCCCCTCTTGATAGCTCCAGGTCTATCCTATAATGTGATCACATGCTCTATCGCGGTCTTGATCACCAAAAGGAAAACCCTATCAAGTATACCTTTTGCCTTGATCTTCGTTCCTTCCCTTGCCGTAACACCGAAGCTTGACGATCCATCAAGTCCACCGACATTGGGTTCATGTTCATGATCATCATGCTCTTGTCATCCATCTAATCCTATCTCATAAGTCACACTTAGAGCAAAGGATTAGTGCCACAAGTGTGTCAATTTCCAAAACCAAACATAGAGATTTCAGAGAGCTAACCAAACCTTCAAAATTGATTGTAGAAAATGCTAACACACAAGTACTGGTGTTGTATACTTAGTGGTATTGGCACATTTGGCGGGCGGTGTTTGCATGGGGTTGAGATGGGTTTGGGTCCCCCGAAGCCAGAAGAGATTCACACTTTTGAAATGAAATGCTTATTTTCTATTAAGGCCGGATGCAAGTTGGTGATGAAACATGCTATCTCTAGAGCCTCAAGATGTTACACTTGTTGGTTGTAGCATATTTTTGCAAGGTGGAGAAGTTAGCATCATTGGCGGCCGTGAAAACAAAGTTTAACAGGGCGCCGACGCCGCTTGTGCAAGCTGCCGACGCCGGGCGAAGGCCCGCGGCTGTGGTTTGCGCTGGGCGCAGAGCGGCTACACCGGTGTATCCGCGGGCGGCGCTGACGCTACTGCAGGGTGTGTCCGCTGGCCCAAAGACGCGCCAAGAGGCCGGGCGGCGAGCGTGGGCATTGAACGCCGCTCTGACGCCGGGCCGGGCGCCCGACGGTCCGCGTGGTTGGGCGCCCGCGGTCGTCGCTTTTTACAAGCTGCACTAGATCACGGCCCGACGGCTAGATCCGCGCTATCCCGGCGCGACGCATCCGGACGCGATGTTGAAAGTGCGCGAAAGCACAAACGTGGGCATTTCAAACGGTCATCACATGGCACTTTTGTGGAGCGGCCGGATGCCAATCGCGGCCATGTCCGATGGTCGACCGCGCCAACCGGCCACTTTCGTGTGAAACACAGCCAAGTTGGGGATTTTCCCCACCTCTATAAAAGTGGATGGCCGGCCATGGAAGAGGTCTCTTTGGCATTTTGAAATCATTCTAACACCTCTTTTGAGCTTCTCCCCTCCCTCTCTATTGCTTTGCATGAGTGCACATCTTTTGCAGGATTGGGAGCAAGATTTCAAGTACATTTGCTTGTCATTGCATCTAGAGGCACTTGAAGGTCTTTGTAGCCGAGCTAATTTTGTTGCTCTTGGAGGGCACCGCTCCTAGCCGCTTGGTGCGCAGGAGGCGTTGGCAAGAGTTGGGAGATTGTTCTTGGCCACTTCCAGTTGATTTGTGAGAGGTTTGGTGCATCCTCACCCGGAGTTTAATGAATTGCAACTTTAATATATTGCTCATGTCATTGAGTTACCTCTCTTGTGAGTGGGGTTGTGGAGAGCCCTCGGCGGGCCAACTAGCAAGTGTCACCACCAGTCCACAAACCATCCAAGTGTTGGGCCACACAACAGATTAGCCTTTGTCGGTGCACAAGTGAACCCAGAGGGAAAAACGACTTGTCCATTGTCTCCATTGGTGATTGACTTCATTGTATCGTGGAGTTATATATCCCAATCGGTGATTGGTTCATAGCCTACAAGTTGGTATAACTTTTTTCCCCTCTTGCAACCACATTTACATATATATCTTATGTAGTTTGTTGATTAGCTTCTAGTTACTTTTAGTTGTGCTAGTTGCTCTTTTGTTGGTTGTGTAGTGATCTCACATAGGAGTTAAGCAGCAACATAGATTTTGTTTGTGAAAGAGACTTTAGTTCAACTAGAATTGTGCAAATGGTGGCTTGCCTAACCAGAGCTGTTTTGCTCTAGTGAATTTTAGGTCTTTTATTATGTTATCAAACCTCTAGCCATTTAGGACCTTACAACCGGTTCAAGAGATTAAAAGCTGGTAGGGATCCGGACTTTACACGATGAGGTTGTAAGAGTGAAAGGTCCTAATGGCTGGAGGGGGGTGAATAGCCTATAAAAATTTCCTTCAAGGACACTTGAGCAACCGTTAGTAAATAAAAACGCTAAGCATAATAATGGGGACGCGGATTCCGACCTTCCGGCCGTTCAAGATAATCTATCGATTTGGTCGGAAGCTTAATATTAACCGACATACGGCCGCATCATCACAAGACCTGAACCCCCCGCAACCTTAGCACCACGCTCCCTCTAGTTATCAACCGCGGTCACAAGCCGGGTTGACCTCGCCAAGAAGGCTAATCCCCGCGCGACCGAAGAACACAAGCAAGAACAAGGTAAAATGCAACCAATTGAAGTGACAATTTGCGGATGTATGATTAAGATCTCAACGTGGTTTCAAAACCGATAACGGCGATCGTTCAAAGATAGATTAATCTAAAGCAAAACCCCAAACCCTAATGGAGGCGCGCTGATTATAAAAGCTGGGGGGGCGCCCAAGGACCCTCACTCACGCCACTAAGCAACCCCTAACGATCGCTACAAGGCCCAAACGGCTTAAAAAGGCGCGTAACGCCAGCCTCTGACAGATTCTGATGTCAACTTGTTTTGAAGATTCCTGTTGATAACGACGGAATTTGGGCCTCAAACCAAATCCATTGGTTAGCTTATGAAATTATCTTTCCATCCATGTATGGATCGGCCCAAAACGAGTCCTGTGAGGCACCTGGCATCCGCTTTACTACTGACTAGTCCAGCAGCCTGAGATGGACTCGAACTCGATGTGGGAGGGCCTCCAACTTGGCTTGAAGCCTTTGCTGACCCCCTAAGGTGGTGGCCAAGGTGGAGGACGACGTTGGGTATCCCAAAGATGTTCTACACACCCTTGGGGCATACTCCAACTTGGGCCAGGGTCCGGGTAAATATCAGGCCCATGACGACGACGCTAAGCTTTTGGGCAGTAAAACAACAATGGATTGTCTTGATAATTCTAAGGCCTTGCCGACGTGATATTGAAGTAGGACCAGATCTATTTGAAATCTTATGAAATAACCTTTCCATCAAGTGCTCATTGACCTCGATTGCACTTCGATGAAAAAAGAGTTATGGTCTTCCCAATGGAGTAATCATTATGTTGCCGACGAACCAAAAGCATAACCCAAAGAGACTTTGCACTTTGAGACCCATTTGTACCTACAATAAAAATAGTGACACGCATATGTGGAACCAAGTGAATTGTACTCCAAATTTCACTATGCAAAATGTGGGAGCGAGCTCACTTTTTTTTTTAGCTTTATGGGCTTATTGTTAGTCAATTAACATGAAATAAGGGCCCAAGTTGGATATCAACATAAGTCTAGGGGCCTAACTAATATATTTTCACGAAGTTTTGGTATTCTGTGACCTTTTACAGGGACTAATAGATAAAAACGAGAAGATCGATGAGAATCGAAAAGAGTTTACATCCCATATGATGGCAAGATTTTTTAACCGTGAAGTAACTCAAATTCTAAAATGTGAATCCAAAAACACTCTAGAAGATACCGTGGCGACACCTTGTAAGAGACGGAGACCAAAGGGCTTGACACCCCCCGCGCTAGAGCCACTTTAGGCCGCCAGCGTGTGGGTCCCACCTTTCTGCCTCACATTTTTTATGTCGGTTTACCACCGACCTTGAGGTTGTATCTACACCGTAGCCGAGGTCGGTTTGATCCAAGGGTCCTCGTTTCTTTTGCCAAGCGCTATATAAGAAGACCACCTGGTTCCACCTTTAGGGTGAAACCCCAAGTCATTATCAAATCATTCTACTTCATATCAAGACCAACTCAAGTCCAACCAAGTTCTAGACTAAAGCCCTACTTCATCATATTAGAAGTAGTTAGCTATCTAGCTAGTTCTAGAGGAAGATCAAGTTCATCTTGATTCCTCGCAGATAGTCAAGAAGTAGCAGGAGCATCGTTTGTGGCTTCTCTTTGTATTCGACTGTATATTATTATCGAAATACAATTGATATGACTTTTGATCTATATCATCATTATATTCTTATTGATATGTATCCATGCATGCAAGTGATTATATGTTTAGTTTAGTAAGTTTGTCTTATATCTTATGCATGGAATTGTATAGCATCCACAATGAGATGATCACTATGTGGGTGATAAGCAATGTAAACATGGTGTTTATACAACGCATTTGTCTGCAATTACACCCTACATTCGATCGTGGTAGTTCGCATGGGAGTGACAAAATCCCGTTGAGTCCTTTTGGAGTCCACCCCTCAATGCTAGGCCAAGTTGAGCTATAATTACGTGTGTGATGATCAAGTTTCGTCTTTTTGATTGTCATTGGTAGTTGCTTACCATGTGTAGATGTATTATAAACCTTGCCATGATAGCTAGATGTATTGCACTAATTATAGTATTCATTGGACATATGATTAGAGTATCTTAGGAATATTCTTTCTATAACATGCTAATAGCTCATATGATACTAGTGGCATATGATGATCTTAGACTTGGGTAGTTATCATTTATCAATTATCTTTATCTTGTGACTTATCCTCCTAATGAGTATTGTTAGATGCATATGGCTACTTTGCATTATACAACCGTAAAAGTGGATCTCATAAGAAAATCATAATCTAAATCATTATACCTCTTTCTCTACTTTCCATAGACCCCCCTTCCCTCGTGGTAAAATATAAATACGATACCGGATTACCCCCCGTGAAGTGCTATGATGGTATTTCTATCTCTGCGCGCTTTTTGTAGATATATGTTCATTCTTTTATCAAGGCCTATCAAGAATACTATACCCGCATTTCTTAGAGCTGCTATTGCTAGGGTGATGTACTAGTGTGTGTAGGTAATGCCTAGAATTGAGTGGTATACCTTGAGTACATATCCCTGGTGAGAATAACTCCACTATGGATAATGATGCTAAGATTACACCCCACAACTAATGTTTAACTTCTTTTGTTGGATCATGAGATTAATTCCATATCCAAGCTTAACATGATTAGATAGATACCTCATATATTTCTTTTCGCCTTCCTAAATTGGATCGTGTAAGAAATATCAACACGTATCCATAGGTGTCATGCCCTCATCACGTAATAAGCGGGTGCTACAAGTGTATCTAGGCAAGCTCCCTATGAAATCAACACTACAACAAGGCTATGATCTCTAGTCACTCAAACAAAGTCTCTAAGTCAATCCTAGGTGGAATCACTACACAAGATGACCAAGAGACTAGCTAGCACAAATATGACTACTCAAGCTAAAACAAAGTACTCAAAGATAAATGCTAGAGTAGAGATGATAGATATAATCACGGTGTTCAGTAGAGGTGGAAGTCAACCACCAAGTCAATAGAAATCTCCAACGAGCTCAACAAGATTGACACGGTGATTTTACCGAGGTTCACGGTTTGTCGACATGTTACCCCCGCGTGGTGATGCACCCATTTTGATGTTTCACGTTTAATGGCCGTGCCAAATCCCATGATGGGAGCTCAATGAAACACTCACAAGAGGGGATCCACAAGCCACGAGCAATCCACTAGTGATGCTCACAATCTCCCCGCTGGGTAAGGCTCAACCCCCTCATTAAGTCCACCGGTGTGGCCCTCAAAAGTCCACTGAGTCAAAGACCGCCTCAACCTCCAAGCCGCTTAGGGAACCAAGCTAAAATTCCCAAGAGAAACGAAATCCCGCTAGCCTCATCCAAGGATGAAGTGCCTCTAGATGCAACCAACAATGCAAAGCACTTCAATATCTCAATCTCACCCAAGAATCGGGTTAGGGTCAAGAGATGAGTGGAGGGGAGTATCTCAAACTCACAAGGGTGTTAGAGTGTTCAAATATGCAAAAAGAACTAATATAACCAGCCAACCAAGTATATATAGAGCCCACCCACCAAATAGAGCCATTGCTCTTCAAAGTGCAGTTTCGCGTCGACCGCACGCGACCGTCCGTTGACCGGACGACGCCGCCAAGCATATCCGTCGAGGTTCCGGCCGAACGCATAACGCCAAGATCTACGGAGCCGCCGCCCTGGCCACACGTTTCCTCGGTCGCCGACCGACGCAGTAAAGTCGTAGAAAACGGCCCATTCCCGCATCTTTACCGGAATCGACCGACTCGCCGACCGACGCCCCTGGCCGATGCGCAAAGGCCCGTCGCTGGTCCGGAAAAGGTCCCATCGCCCCTCGCAGCCTACGGCTACGCCATCCTTCATCGTAGTTCGTCAATTTGTTGTCGCTTTGTTTCAAACCATGCTTGCCACTGCTACAAGTTGCCAACACGCCAAAGAAGATCACAATATCATATGTGTTAGCTGCGAATCGACATTTGGCAAGAACAAAAGTTAGTGCTCTAGTCTAAATTCATATCCAAGTCAATATGGACCTAGAGGCACTCTCTCATTGATTAAAAAGCACTTTAGGACAAGTTAAAAAAACTTGTTTTGATTTATAGTCTCACATAGCGCTCTTGGTGAGGGGCGTGGCGCATTTTATTACACTGGATTGGTGGCGGAGCGCTGCATGGGAGGGGAGGTAATGGCGGCAGGAGCAAGAGTTGGTGGAATATTTCTTTTACTACTTGAATAAATAGATTACATTTCCCTTTACTTTTTATAGCCTCGCATAGGGAGACTTTGTAAACCCATGAAATTCTAAAGGTTTCTTTTAAAGATTGGAATACCCTTTTACAAGCTAATCCTATTTACTTTGTAATAGGAGATTTCTTTATAGATTGGAATGTCCCCTTTTACAAGAAAAGATCTAATCTTATCAAAAACTCTTATTTATTTTGTTTCCATTTTTATGTTGATCGCGACGACGATTTACGGCGCCGGGCGGCGGCGTATCACCGCCTTCGCTACAGGCGCTTCTAGCTCCCTCCTGTCAGGCCGCATTTGTATTGTGACACCTCCCCACCGTTTTGAGGCAACGCTGCCCTCAAGTAACATACTACCCAAGTTGATGTGTAGGCCAAAGTGATGGTCAAAAGCGATGGTAGTCTTGCTATTATAACATAGCCGAAGATGACTCATCCCGCCGTGAGTCTCTACTAAACATAGGAGGCGCTATCATCGAATGATAGGTCGAAGTGGGAGGTTCCGGCGCAGGCAGAGAAGTAGTAGCCGTAGGGTCTCGTGATAGCCGGCTTGTCTAGCCGCGGTACCGCTTATGGTGTGCTCCCCTCATGACGCCGGGAGGTGGAGCGTGTAGAGTCGGCGGAGTCCTCATAACAGAGTAGATGGAACCAACCTCCACCCGCATGTGTATGTGTCGAGAAGGCATGTTGGGTAGTGATCAGGCGGGTGTCGGCGTGAAGCGAAAGGTGCATCCGTAGAGGAGGTCGCCATGGTCACCACAACCGACCGACCGCGGGGACTCCTGCCGATGTGGTCATCGCGATGCGTTGTCGAATGTTGATGAACTCGTCTCGTTGTAATCAAAGAGTAGAACCGTAGGTGTCATCCGTGCTGACATGTGCCCGTGTTGTCATCAACAAGATGCTTGCCGGAACGCATGCCGGGTTGGCGGACGCTCTGTAGGTGGAAGCCGACGTAGACCGTGTGGGGAAACCCCACACCGCAGAGGAGATCTTGTCGGAATGGAAGCCGCCGTGACATAGTAGTGGTTGGGGGTACCGACAATGCCATTGTATAGTGTCGTCAGCCGGTGCCGCCAAGCTCGATGGTAGTCGCTATCATCCGGAGCTTCACGGTTCATTGCGTCGCAAGGCGGAGTTCCATGAGGAGTTCGGGCGTACTCCGCTGCCGCCCATGGACACCGCGGAGTCTCGCGGGTGGCACCCGTGGGCGCCGCTATCTTTGTAGGTGTCGAAGTCGGGTATCGCGGGTCGGCGTCGCCATGCCTCATTGCCTCGCCATTGAGGCATGCGACATGGCGCCGGAGGGCGCCAAAGCGCACGAAAGCTAAGGTTTATCGCCTTCGCACCACCACTGGTGCTCTCCCGCCGGACCGCCTCCCATAGCGCGGTGTGGAGTCTCGCCACAAAGCAGGTGGACGCGAAGCTCGAAGGCGTACATGCACGCTGCATAGCCTTCAAAGATGTCGATGTAGCTCCGCCGTAAGGCACCGCCTCGCCATGGGGGTGCAGGTGCCCTATCGCGGTCGCGGGTTGATGGGGTGCCTTAAGTCATGCACGCACGGTAGCGCATGAAGGTGTCCCACACTTCCAATGGCCTCCCTCCTAGTCAGCGCGGATGAAATCCGTGAGCCGCGGTTGGTGCTCGCCGTATGTCATGGGCTTTCCAAGCGCACGCTGCATCGCGGCGCGGCGGTAGAGTCGCGCGCCGGGGTCGTGGTGTGGGCGAATCGATGATCTACGGTGAGTGGCGCCGCTGAGGCTCCTCTCGGCTATCTCAGCGCTTTGGACCGGGCAGCCGCTTAGGATGATCGGTAGTGCGCCACCACACGGTTATGCCGGGTGGACCTCGCATGCGCAGGTCCGATGGGGGCACCGCTGCCGCGATCGCCTGGCAGTGGTACATCGCCGCCCCCGATTTGTAGCTTGCTTGTGCATGCCATTGACTCTCGCTGATGCTCCCGAGGAGCGCATTGATCTTCTCGCGGGTGTTGGACGGGTTGACGCATCGCGGGTGGCAGCCGCTCTTTGGGCGCTAGCGCTCTCCTTGGGCGGGCGTAGTGGGGAGTCGGTGTGGAGGCGCGGCCGACGCGTTCTTGCCGGGCGTGTGTCTCCGCTGGTGGCACCGTGAGGCCGTAGCGGTGTCATCATCTCAAGTGTGGTCGTGCTGGCGCGTAGGCCGAAGAGGCCCCCCGATCAACGGCTGACGTTTCACGGCCGCGTGACGCCCGGTGTCGCTATCCGCATAGTGGTGGAAGGTAGATTGGAGCGCTGACGGGGATTCTCCATGTTCAAGACAGCCTCGACCTCGCCGACGGGCGTGTTGACCTTTTTGAAGTTTTCTCGAAAGTGTGTTCTTCTTGAGGGCGTGGAAGAACTCGTGCATCTCGGGAGCTATGGTGGGTGCGAGGATCGTGGTCTCCAATACCACGCGGTCACGCCTTTGGGAGGGCGGTGGCGACGGACACACACGGCGTGTCGGGCGGGCGAGCGCTGGTGCGTAGAGGGGAGGCAATGGCAAAGCAGTGGAGCAAGAGTCGGGGAATATTTCTTTATTGCTTGAATAATGAGATTACATTGCCCTTTTTTTTTATAGCCGGCATAGGGGAGACTTAGAACCCAAGCAATCTCTAAAGGTTTTTATAGATTGGAATACCCTTTTCACAAGCAAATCTTATTTTATTTCTTTATAGGAGATTTCCTTATAGATTGAATATCCTCTTTTACAAGCTAAAAGATCTAATCTTATAAAAAAATCTTATTTATTTTATTTCCTATTTTTGCAGTTTGACGGCGATGACGACGGGTGGCGGGGCATGATGATGTCTTCCTCGCGGGCGCCGTCCTAGCCCCCTCCGTGCCGGGGCCAAGGCTTTTGATGCGGACACGCCCATGAGCCGCCTTAACAAACGCTGTGTATATGTTTGAACCATTCACATAGTATAGTATGCCCCATAAATTTCCTTTACTAGTGGATATACACTAGTTTTTTTGGAAAGGGAATATTACACATGCCAGCTTCTGTTCACTCATGCATGGCTATTCATTGTTAGAATGTGCAGTCACCCCATATTAGCCGCCCATTGGCCTTGGTACATCGTAAATCTAAGCTCATTAGGCTATATAATTTAGCGTCACCCCGATTAGGGGTGTACGCGGTGTGTCTCTACATGGTATCACGCTAATTACCATCCCTTCTTCCCGCTACGATCCAATTCTTCCGCCGCTTCTTTCCTGTTCGCCCTCCGTGAGGACGCGGCGCCATCAACACCCGCCGCGCGCCTTCCGTCAAGGCCGCCCCGCCCCAATCAAGGCCCCTCGGGCCGTCACCGCCAGCCTCAAAGTTATCGCGCTCACGCCGCCGCCACCCCGATGCCGTCGCGTGTCCGCCCGAGTTCGCTGCCTTCGCCGCTGCGGTCCGCCAGGCCCGCACGCTCAAGGCGGTCTGCCCAGCCCGCGCGCGCTCCCGCCGCGTGGAGTCGCCAGCCGTGGCCGTCGCGGCGCCCAAGGCCGCCATCGCCCAAGGCCGCGCGGACTCTTCCCCGCATACCGCTGCCGCTCCCGCAGTAGCCGCCGGCCACCCCCCGCACCATCAACATGACGCCTTCATCGCCATCCTCCGCACGGGCGCCCTCGGATCGGGCACTTCCCGCGGCTCCCGCTGATGCCGCCGCCCGCACTTTACGCCGCTACACCTCCCAACGCCAGTGAAAAGCCGACGCCTCGCCTCGAAAGGCCCCAACTACTCCAAGTGGAAGGCGTTCTTCACCGCCGCGCCTGGGCACGCTGCTCGCCACATCGACGGGCATAGGTCGCACGCCCGATCGACTTAATGCGGTCCCAAATTGGGGACGCTTGCATTTCGCGCCTGATGTACGCTCCATCAACGCCGGGCCGTCCTCGACCTTGCCATGGAGCCCGATCAGGATGCACGCGCCGCACATCTCCATCGGAGGCTCGCTCCAGCAACAAGGAGTCTCAGCGTCGCCCTCGAAAGCAGAATTCCACAACCCGTCCCTGGGGGCGACCTTCCGCCGACGCCACGCCTACCTCGATGAAGCGCACCGCTGATGCGCTCCGGAGGTCGCCACACCATCTCCCGCCGCAGCCAGGCTCCAACTTTCAGACGTTTTCACCCCGCCTTCGCTACCATCCATCGGGACATCATCGCCAACACGTCGCCGTTTCTCGACTTCGCTGCCACCAACATGCCCGCTGGCCAAGGAACTCCACCTTTGCCCTCGGGCGCAAGGAGGCCTCGCCTTCGCCCCCTTCACGCCCCTCCACGCCTCCCGCACGTCACCATCCCGCCGGGCTCCACCTGTCGCACCCAACCCTCGTGTGGCAAAGGCAAGGGGCAAGGGCAAGGGCGGGCGCGGTGGCACCAAAGAAGAAGGCAAAGGCAGTAACGGCGGTGGCGCAGACATGCCAAAGAAGGTGGCAAACTTTTCGGTGGGCTGTGCCCACAAATTGCCGTCCTGGGTTTGCTACAACCTTTGGCTGGTTCAGGCTACCACAAAGAAGGAAGAGTAGCAGCAAAGAAGGGATACGCCTCATGTGCCTCCACAGCACACACAGCCTTCGCTACGCCTTCATTTCTTCACGGCCGCGCCCCTACAGACGGGCCTCGTAGCAACCGGGATGCAACCGGACCGATTGCCGCTCTCAACCAAATGGCGGTTCAGTGAGCATCTCCACCTTGGGTCATGGGACGGAGCGACATCCCACATGTCCTCCAATGACGGTATTTTACTTTCCCGCCTCTCCCGCCGCCACCATCCCTCCATTACGGTCGGCAACGGTCAATCCATTCCTATTCTTAGTCGTGGCACTTCCCATATTAAAATAGCCGATCGCCCTTTTCATCTTAATAATGTTCTTGTCACTCCACATACCACTAGTAACCCGTTATCGGCTCGACGCCTTTACCGCGATAATAATCGGTTTCTATTGAGTTTGACGCCTCCGGTTTTTCTCGTTAAGGATCTCTGCATCAAGACGGTCCTCCTTCGTGCAATAGCAATGGGACCTCTACACCATTCCACATCGCCCACCACTACGCCATGTCGCCGCCGCCCTCGAGCTGTGGCACTCCCGCCTTGGTCATCTCCGCACTCCGTCTGCTGCCACTACTATTTACATAAACTATCAGCTATCCGTTGTAATAAAAACCTAGCTCACGCTTTTGTCATGCTTTGTCGCCAGGCAAACACGCTTAGACTGCCATTTGCTAGTTCGCTTCTAGTACATCAAGACTTTGAACTCGCTCAATCGCGGATGTCCTGACCTCTCCAGCTTGAAAGTATTTCCGCTATAAATTCTATCTTGTGATAGTCGATGATTATACTCATTATTGTTGGACGCTTTCCTCTACGCCTATAAACCGAAGTTCATGACCATATTATTCAGTTTGTTGTTTATGCTCATACACGCTCAGTTTTCCTCGCGGCGCTGTTTTCGTGCGCATAATGGCACCGAAGTTCATCAACAAAGCCACCGCTAACTTTCTAGTCACCGCGGGCATCCTCGCCGCACCTCGCGTGCTCTTACACATCCGCCGATTAACGGAAAAGTCGAGAGGATGCTTTTCGCACACTCGAACAATGTCGTCGTTTCGACACTTGGGATCCATGTCGCTATGCTCTCCATCCTATTGGGTCGAAGCTTCCACCCACCCAGAGCCGATCAACCCAAGGGCCCTCATCGCCCATACATACTGGTATTCCCTATCATCTTCTTCACCGCAAGATGCCGACTACTCCATCCTTAGAGTTTTTGGTTGCCTGCGCTATCCAACCTTAGTGCCACGACTCCATAAATTGTCTCCCTCGCCGCAAATAGCAGGTCTTCCTCGGGTTACCCTCCCTTCCCGTAATACACCGTGTCTTGATCTCTCCACCGCAAGATCATCATCTCCCGACACGTTGTCTTCGACGACCACTTTCCGCTTGCGGCTTCCAAGCCCGACCGGATTCTCCGTCGATTTTTGTTACAGACATACTACCAAGGCCGCCCGGTCCACCATGGACGCCGAAGCACTCGCTGCCCCTGAGGACAACAACTCCCGCCGGGCCGACTCCCCGCCATCTTGTGGCAAGTGGGTTCGCTATAAGTATCGCGGCCGATGGCTCTTCCGCGTCGGCCATAAAGCCGATGGGTTGTTCGTGGGTTCTCGCAGAAGAGAGGCATCGACTCGGCGACATGACGCTTCAGCCCGGTTGTTAAACCGCCACCATTCGGGCCGCCCCCGCATCGCCGCGGCCTTCGCTTCCTCGTCGATAATCGTACCGACGCGGAAGAACGCCTTCTCCACGGCCATCCGAACGAGATCTATTGCCGCCAGCCGCCCGGGCCGTCAATCTCGGGCGCTCCCGACCATGTTCCGCCTCCCCGCAAAGTCCTTGTATCGATTCTCGCAGCGCCATCGCGCGTGGCACCGTTCGGGCTCGTCCAGCGGTCCGTTTTCACCGCTTCCCGATCCTCCCGACACGTCCCTTTGTCCTCACAGCGGAGCCGGCGACGCCACTTATCGCCCACGCCGACGACATCATCCCGACACCTGCTCGACCCTCACTCTCGCCGCCCTCACCGAGCTTCACTCCGGAGCTCGCCATGACAGATCTCGGGATCTTCATCATACTCCTGGGTCTCACGCACGATTCCGTCGACGGCCTCTTTCCTCTTCAGCCACAAGATGCCAGATCCGCTCACCAAATATGCAAAGCATGGTTGAGTGTCACTCTACAAATAATCCTCGGGGACTCATGCCAAGCTCTCCGCATCGACGGTGTTCGTGGCGGACGCATACCAAGATCGCTAGCCTCGCCTTTGCTCTCCAAGCATCTACGCCTGACCGCCCGACCACCCACGCTGTTCGCCAGGTTTGCCTCTTCCATGCACGACCGGCGGAGCCGATTTTGCGATGCTGCCGTGTCACGGCGGTATGTCAAGGGCACCCTATCCACCGGGCTTCACATCGGCACAGCAGCATCACCGCCTTGACTGCCTACCCGGCGTTGATTGGGCCGGGTTGTCTAGACTCTCGCGCCCACCTCAGCATCGTGATCTTCCTCGGTGACAACCTAGTCTCCTGGTCCTCAAAACGCCTGACCACGGCCTCCTCGCTCGAGCGGAGGCCGAGTATCGCGGCTATTGGCGCGACGCCATGGCTGAGACTTGTTGGCTTCGGCTGGCCATTTCGTGAGCTCCATGCACCCATCTCTTCGGGCGACGCCGCCTTCATCGAATAATAACGCTTGCCGCCTACATGACCGCCAATCCAGTTCATCATCGCCGCACGGCATATTGAGATAGATATTCACTTCGCCCGCAGAGGGTTGCTTTGGGACAGGTCCGGTGCTCCATGTCCCATCATCTCATCGGGCTTGCATTATCATGACCAAAGGGTTACCTATACAAAGTTGTTCACTGACTTTTTAGGTCCAGCCTTTTGTGTTCATGACACCCCGCTAAGCTAAGACCGAGGGAGGGTGTTAGAATGTAATAGTCACCCCCATATTGGGGGCCGCCCATTGGCCTTGTACACTGTAACCCTAAGCCTATTAGGCTATATAATGAAGGTCACCCCCGATTAGGGTGTGCGGTGTGTCTCTACATTCATTATTACAAACGAGCGTAAAAGTCCAAGAAATCTCAAACACAAAGTTTTGAGCCATGAAGACAACAAAGATCTCAAACAAGAAAAGACCAAATAGCAAGTCTAACAATAGTATCTCCATATAAACCACAGACAGATAGCCTATGCCATGGCGGCACCCAATGCTGATGCACTATAATTTGAAGGTGCAGATCAGGTCGAAGAAGAAGAAGCTGTTTAAGCACAAATTAAAAGATTAATTAATAAAACAGCATCAGATGTACATATAAAGATTTAACAAAAAATGAGGGAAGATTTCACAACCCACTCGTGGGATGTATGACTAGATCGAGAATGATTTGAATTTCATTCTAGTACATTAACTATGAAAAGGTGCAAATGCAATAGACCAATTCAAACTACATGCAAACGTTTAACGATTAAAATGAATGTTTGAAGTAATTTAATTGATTTGAGACTAATCAGATTTATTCTTTTCTCAGTTCAAATATCAGGTATTTTTGTCTATGTTTCCATGTTTAGGATTATTTGGCAGATAGAGATGAAAAGTGACTTAGCATCATACCATCAATACTAAAACAAGATCTGGCTAGCAACTCATCCAATTACCAATTGCTGGCCGACTTCCAATATAATGGTGTCTCTTTTGCGAAAAAGTAGTGGAAATTGAGCCTTATGTCTTATGATGGATGCACGTACATGTATACTAATGGGGTGCTAATTATGTCAGTAGTTCATAGTTTTAATCGATTCTAAGATCGACTTATATACATGTAAGAGAATGGAAGAAAAAGATGACAAGCTTTATATTGCCGTGCGTTAAGGAGCCGTGTTTCTGTCTCCACAGACTTGATCGTTTGTTTCTGATTGAGAAATTAAAGAAGCAATATTATAGTTACAGCAGGTTCTTGGTTTCTGTCTAACATAAATGAAAGAAACTGGAGAGATGAGGATTTAGAGCTAGCTAGTTGCAGTAATGGTACCTGCACTTGAAGATTTGATCCAGTCCTGTGTGCAGATGAGGGCCTCAAGAACCTGCCTCTATATCCCAAGATTGTAGAAACTATTGTGTTTGATCAATTTCTTATTGTAGTCAACATCGTGTGACTAGGTGAAGAGAGATTGAAACGCCACACACCCTTTGGGTTTGGGTGACTTTCATACATATAACTTATTCAAAAAAAAAAAAACTTTCATACATATAGGTTCAAACAGCTTGTGTTACAAGACATGGGTATACAAATTTACATAGATCTATCAACCACCCGCACTCAAATTCAAGAGAATAAAAAAAAAAAAAAAAATCAAGAAAATAACAGATGCAAAGACTGGACCTGAATTAATTTCTATAACTCTCTCAGCACGTATGTGCAGTTAATGGTACACAATCACTTGGTAGACACGTGCCAGCTCAAGCTGAAAAGATCACACAGGAGTGGGATCACTGTATAAATTAAGGCAATTATGGTAACTCGATATTTATTTGTTAGAATTGATCTCCACCACAACCAACTGGGCCCTTAACCTGCACCTTGACCAGGGTGCCCAGCCCAATGCACGGCTGGTGGCCCCCCACACGCAGCGCTGTAAAGGGAAGTGGGGGGCCAGGCACACAACACGAGGTTCACTACCATAGTTTCACCCCACCTCCATCCCTAGTCCGACGAGAGGGGCGCTGCGGCGACCGGAAGCTCCACCCGCCATCGCCGACATGGGACGCCACTGCCTCCTCACCACCTCCGGCCGACCGACACCGCTGCCGCCACGCCGTCACCTCACACTGCTCCAACGCTGGCGGTTTGCCACCCACTACCCCTCTCTCTCCCTCTGATCTAGATTTGTTCATCCCAAAATGGCTATTCAATCCCATACTATCTGCAAAATCAACACTTTCATCAGTGTGAATCCTACACCACAATAAAATGTGCTGCGCATAAGGTAATGCTCGATCAGATCAACAAAAATGGTGCTGAACAGAAATAAGTGTGTAAATTATTGTTCCTCTGCATTTGTGCCAATAGGCGGTCACTGAATGATTTATCTGTTGTAATATAAAAGACCAATTTCAGAGGGAGAGGAAAATTTGCGAGATGAATTTTATGAAAATTGAGCTTTATCCGTGATAAAATTAAGTGTCATACAACATTTCTCTTAAATGCAGAACAAAAATAACATTCTTGGTATAAAAATTGTTCCATGAGAAGTGTAGTGAGCAAAACAAGAGCACATTATGGGAAGATCTCCTACCTTTTCCTTTATCTGGGCAAGCTTCATCTAGTTCTCCCTCTGTTTCACATCACCGCTGAAATGAAGGACACCCAGCAATTCATAGTTTTTTGAGCTTGGTTAGTTGCTGTATGCTCGGCCAAAGACTGAATGTTCTTGCATCCCGAGATATCAAGTTTCTTTAAAGACTTGGTCTGGTGTGTATCAAAGCCAAGGAAGCAACGAGAGGACCTTTATCCCAGATGTTGTTTTTCCCCTTTTGGGCCTGGTTGCCTTGTACTTGTTGCTCCCCCCCCCCCTCTCTTCCTTTGTAAATATGCTTCCTCTCCTCCCTGTGTTGTATCTTTTATCTTCTCCTGTACATTCTTTTTATTCATTAATGAAATTGAAAATATAGGTGGGGACCCCTGGTGACCCTTTCTTAAAAATTAGTTTCTTCAAAGAAGTGAGATATGGAACCAGTCTAGCAGTTGGGCTCGGTTGATCTCAGGTGAGCTGGTAAGATCGCTGCAATCCTCGATACATAACTCAGGGAGGGCGGGAGGTGGTGAAGCAGCACCCACTGATGCATAGGCAGCTTGCAACCTTTTATTGTCAATTTCAGAACCAGTGGAGAGGAGGAAGTGGAAGCACCGTGTGTTTGACATGCTATCTTCCCATGATGATATTACACCATCACTTCCCTTTATAGTCCACTCCTCAGCCTTAGGTGGGCAAGGTTTTAGCCTCAACTTGGGACAAACCATCTATTAACAATTTACGAAGGCTGGGGAACATGTACACCCTACAAGAGTATATTGTGTTCCACACTATGAGGTTTGGCATATTGGACAGGGTGAAGCTCTCCAGTCCAGCAAACGCTCCTGTGCCGCCACAGAAGTCCTCCTCGATTTTTTCAATGCTTTGCATTCCTCTGAGATACAGTGATTTTAGGTTAGGTAATTGGCCGAGTGGTGGCAGGCTAATGCAGTTATCCAAATCCTCCAAGGATATTCTGACAAGATCAAGGAAGTTATAAGCTGGAGTGTCCATCAAGTCTATATCCATTATATAATTGTATGTATGTATTTCTATTATTCTCTTATTTCCTGGGACTATAAAACATGATGGATCCCTAATGTTCTGCTCATCTTGGATGTATAACTGAGGGAGGGCAGGAAGATGGTGAAGCAGTGCCCACTGATGCATCGGCAGCTTGCAACCTTTTATTACCAATTCAGTAACCGGTGAAGAGGAGGAAGTGGAAACACTTGTGTCTGACATTCTCTCTTCCCATGATGATATTACGCCATCACTTCCACTTATAGTCCACTGCTCAGCTTTGGGTGGGCAAGGTTTGAGACTCAAATTGGGACAGTCGCGGTATTTTCAATTTATAAAGGCTAGGGAACATATAACCACCAGAAGAGTTTGTCGTGTTCCATACTTTTAGGCTTCCCATGCCGATAGGGTGAATATCCGAGTCGAGGAAATGCTACCATACCGCCACAGAAGTCCTCATCGATTTTTTGCAACACTTTGTATTTTACACAGAACCAGCTCTTCCAGGTTAGGTAACTGGCCGAGTGGCGGTAGACTGATGCAGTTACTCAAATCCACCAAGGATATGCTTTTAAGATTAGGAAAATTATAAGCAGGAATGCCCATTAGCCAGTCTGGGAACTGTATGCTATTGTAACTTTCTATATCTAAGCTCTGTACAGTGCTTGCTGGCTCGAGGCCTCTCAACACTTCGTGGTCCTCCACAGCCCTCTGATGGTAACTACTCCACTCAAATATCAATTCATTAATTCCCTTGTTCTCCAATCAATTTAATACTTTTCATCTCTTCAATAGATTTCACCTCTTCAAGTCCATATACCTTCAACTTAGTAACATTCAAAGCCCGTAGCAGTGCAACGTTGCTGCCGCTTTTTATGGCATCACTATGGACCTCGAATTCGTTGTCCCATGGACGGTATAAATCGGCAATCTTTTTGCATATGCCATCTTTAGGCTATGCATTTGAATTATGGTTTCTGGTACCGACTGCAGAGAGGAGCAACTAAAAGGTCCAGTGTATGTAGCTTACCGAGGCCAGTGATACATTTTGGTAGATAGGAAGACGTATATTACAAGATAAGTCCAGATGTTCTAGATTTGAAAGGGTGCTGATATACCCAAGGGAAGTGTACAAATCTGATTCATCATGACACATTGTATCCAAGAACCCAGATAAATGTAAATACCGAAGTTCTGTAAGATTGCTCATGGCTTCTGCCACCTTGGTTCTGCCAATGCAGCCGCAGTGAGATAAGTTCAAATGATGGAGTTTGGTAAGACCACCAAAGACGTCTGGTGCCACTATGATCTGGCAACAATGTGATAAATCAAGATGCACCAAATTTTTTAGGTTCCAAAATGATCCTGGTAATTCTTCAATCTCGTCACAACCTGACATGTTTAAATATTTTAGTTTCATAAGGCTACCCAAATGTTCTGGTAGCTCTCTGATATTCCAGCAGTATGATATGTCCAAAAATTCAAGGTTTGTAAGGCCCGGCAGGGCTTCTGAGACACCTGTAACATTGGTGCAGTTTGACAAATCCAGATGGACCAACTTTTAAGTTGGCCAAATGTCTGTGGAAGTTTTTCTAGTCCTGAACATCCTGACAAATCAAGATGTATCAGATCCTCCAAATCCCTAACTGAATCTGGCAGTTCCAACAATGCAGAAGACCCACGAAGGCTGAGATACCTCAATTTTAAGAGCTTTGTGATACAATTGGGGATAATCCAATGTTTAATCTTTGGAGCATTTAGATATCTTAGCTGCTTCAGTTGACCAACAGAATCGGGTAACTCCTGTATAAAGCATCTGCTTAAATCCAAGACACGAAGATACTTGGCGGATGAAAATACATCACCGTGGAGACTAATTTTTTCCACAATCAAAAACGCATTGCCCTTATCATGGCAGGAGAGTCTGTGTATGACTCCAGTTTCTTGCTGCAATCATCAAACAATGCATAGCGGCATCTACTTGCATCGTTATTGCCCAGTCTGTTTACCCCCAGAATTAATTCATCAGCCAGGACCAATCGAGCTAAGTCATGCACCAGGTCGTGCATTGTCAAGTGTTTGACTTCTTTTATGATGCACTCCAATAGCCTGCAACGAGACAATTAGAAAAGTTAGGTGTTTTTATGATCTGTAGCACCCTTTACTCAATTGTATGGACCCAAAAAAAAATCTTATCTATTATATATATCACTAAAACGAGGCCAAAAGAAGTCATAAATAATTCATTCTCTTATCTACTACACCTATATAGGGAACCCCCACTTAGCAATCTACTATTCTCTAAGCTGTGGTGAAGCCACATCATCAACGGGTCCCACAACCACTAACAAGTCACACATGTGCAAAAGTCCAGTTAATTAGGCAACGTTTGTCCAGCACCCACCCCTTGGCTTCGGTAATAACTATGAATCGTCCCTATTCCCCTCAAGCGTTGGCCCATGGTTAACTATCGTCTACTCGTGGAGTTCTCACCCTGCAAAGCATAATGCATGTGCATGCAGAATTGTGACCGTTGGCGTACACCCCCCACTAGCCATGTCCATCACGCATGCGCATCCATTTGAAGCGCCACAAGCCATTATACATGCATATAATTTGAATTGCCTACAGCTTCCGATCTTCCTTATAAAATGAATCCCTCCCCAACCAGCACTCTGAAAAACCCTTCATGTCCAGGACATGCGTTGATCTCCAAACCTTTGATGTCTTCCGACTCCTCCATTATATTTGAAGTAGATTATACTGGAAGCAGAAGGTGCTCCCATGCACGACGTGAAGCCGCTACCGCTAGGACGATCACTACCATCAAGATCCTTCCTTGTGCCCCGCTGCACGGACCCATGGCAAGCACCGAGAGGTGGCATCTCCTTGGCCAAAAGCCGGACGTTTATGAACACGCCTACTGCATCGACGATCAAGTTTTTTGCCTGCCATATCAAGTATCCATGTTGTACGGTTAATTGGCAAGTATCGTATATTTATATCCCGCTCTCTCCTACTACTAAGTACTTTCCAATTATTTTTTTTTTGCCACCACATGAAAGATGTGGTTAACAAATGTGTCCAACCTTCCCATTGCACTGTACTACCTAAAATAAGGAATATATATAGTTGTAATTACAATAAGAAATCTCATTTTCTAATTTTTCATGTCGCCTCAGCTATAATTCTTCCTATTCTATGCAAAGATTTTACTATAACATCTCGACGTCCAGCAACAACGCAGTGGGGTATTATATCTAGTTATTTTTAATAAGAGAGTCCTTTTGGAGTCTTCAATTAGTCCTCATAAGATGCACTAGGAAAAAAAAAAAATCCTAAAAAAAACTTTATAAAAAATCATAAATGTTTGATCACTAATTCAATAAGACTATTCATAACAATAGTAATTTCATCTGTTATACTATGCCAATAATCAAAATGTGGTCTAAAGTAACAGCTAAATCATGATTTAAATTACACATGTTGCTATTACAAAAATAATCTAAAATAACCCCTTATCTTCTTCTAAGTTACACAAATATGTCATTGTTAAAAATAATCATAATTTACATCTAAATTACTTATCTACATTATTACAAACAATAACCTAGAGTAACATTTAAATCTTTATATTTACCTACAACTGTTATTTTAAAAAAAATATAGCAAAGTCCTCCTATACACAATTTCAAATACTGACATATATACCGTTGTTAATATAGAAAAAAACTAATTCAAGGTTTTCAAGCATAATGTTTTGTTACCATATCTACCCTTGAGACCTATAGATCCTTGCTGCCTCCAATCGAGGCCCCTGCAGCCACTAGCCTTGTATTCCATCTCCTTGACACTAGCTCTTCTTTTTTAAACAATGTCTTTTAAAATTGTTTTTAACTGTGCAGTATGTACAAAACCTGTAAGGACATGATGAAAGTACGGGATTTAAGGCATGTATAGAACTTTACCAGATTTTCAAGGAAGGACATCCCAATGAGCTGTGTGATGTATTTTTCACCGAGTTGCCTAGTGGTGAGCACATGTGTTGTCTCTATGAATCCCAAAGAAATCCATTCATGAATTAGATCATCTTTTAACAATATTATGACCTTTTGGAAAGATTGCACAATAGGCAAAAAGCATAGCCTCAAAGGCGAGGGCATATAATTATAGGTTAACCTCAAAGATGAAAGCACCGGATGTGTCTCTTGAGAAGTAGATAAATTCCAGATATTACTCTTCCTCACAGACTCCCATTCGTCAGATGTGAAAGTTCGCAACATGTGCCCAATGACCTTAGCTGCTAAGGCCACACCTCCACACTTCCTTGCAATGTCCTTTCCAATCTGTTCCAATTGTTTTTTATCACGTCTAGAGTCTAAGTCACTCTTTTGCTTTATTATAGTCCAGCAAGAGTCATCTGACAAGAGTGATAATTTGTATGGTCGAATGGTATAAAGATCATTTGCAACGATCTCATTGCGTGTGGTAATTATAGCAATGATCTTATGTATATCCTCACTAACCTTCAACATCTTTTTTCAGTTCATCCAACTGAAATTGATCATTATCCTCCCACAGGTCATCTAAAATAATCAAAATACTTTACCAGCAAGTAGCTCTGCAAGGCGAGTATGTATCATTTGCATATCTGTTATTTGGCTCTCCATTTTAGATACTTGTGATATTATAGAGTTACCAATTTTCTTCAGATCAAACATCTGGGACACATAGACCCATACCTGAGAGTACTCCTTGAACTTTGTATCATTGAAAACCACTTTTGCCATTGTTGTCTCTTCCAATTCCACCAATGCCATATATGGGAAATATAACAAGCTGTTGAGTACTATTCTTAGATAATGAATCCATTATTTTCATTTCTTCTTCTATTCTCCCTACAATGAGCTTCTTCATTGTTCATGAACATGGTTGTTTCCTCACATCAGAAAAAATTCTGCTCACTTGCAGAGGTTGTCTCCAACCTGAACCTCACTTGTTGATCTGAGATCTCCTTCAGTTCCTCTCTCATTTTCTTCATCCTATTAGCAAGTTTAGTCTTGGGACCTATGGACGCCAATTGCATGAGGCCTTTTTGAGGGACATCTGCATAATATTTAGTTATTAGACTACACACAACATGTTGTACATTTGTGATGTAAAACTCTTGGGATATCTCTAATTTATTATGTTTTGTTACAAGAGAAACAAAATGAAGTACTAACTCAACAAGAAATAAATAGGATAGTATTGGCTTCTTTGGATCCACATAAATGAAATCACAATAAGTTACTTCTTTCGATTGTAAATTTGTAAAATATAAAACCATCTAGGTTTATTCTATGCCATTTTTTTGACTTTAACCATTAGCATGTCAAAATTTAATACATATTGACAACACAAGAATGACATTAATAGATTCAATATGAATAATATTTTCTTTTTTGTATATACATCTTTTAATCTAACATAATACACTTTCATAGATGGTTAGTCGAAGTTTGATTTATGATAAGCCTAAATTTATTGATATCTTTTAATAATATTTTGTGACCTGAGCTACTGTCAACTGGTTGTGTGGCTAAAGTGATAGAATAACCTTAGGCTAGTTGGAGGTGCACTCACCGCACTACCACAAGCAACTCCCCATCGGCCCAGAGCGCCATGGACGAGTAAAGCACGATACCAGCTAGCCCCTCAAGGTATGGCGGACCTATGGACAATAGCGGCAGCATAGATGCTAGACACAGCACAAGTTTTGGAGGAATGCTTTTAGACTTCTTCCAAAAATCCAAGGATGCCAAACCTATTTGCCAAACTAGAGATGCTCTAACCCGTGCACAAGAAGCAAAATGGCCAAACCACCCAATTTCTCCACTAGAAGCAACAGTAAGCCCCAAATTTATCCCCCCATTGAACAAGCAGCACTCAAATTCCTCCACCCCCACCCCATTAAAGCCTCTAGATCCAAGCGTAACAGACCAACAAATAACCATCCGAACCGAAGCTGGGGGGGGACGTATAACTCAAGTAGTTGGAGTGGGTGCATTTCTTGTCGGAGGTAGATAATCGACTGAGGAGGTTTGTCAAAGAGCACACATGGGCTATTGAGGACCACCAGATACCAAGTGTCCGAAATTTAGACCACGACACGCTCGCCTCCTCCAATCGCGCAGATCTAGCTCAACGCTGCAAACCGCAAGTGGATGGCAAGGAGGCAGTGTTGGTAGTGGAACACACCTAATGGCGTGAGGCGGTTCGGTAGGGCGGGGACAAGGGGCGCCGACGGGGCGGGAGCACAGCCCTAAATTTTAAGACATAGGCGGTGGATTGTTGAGGCGTCGCAGGACTGCCAAAGATGAATGGCGCGAGAGGCGGACGGACCTACGAGGAGCCCAGCGCACAGACATGATTCAGATCCAAGAGCAACCTGTGCTCGATGGAACTAGTGAGGACCAAATCAGAGAGATGGCTCTTGGTCGTTATATGGAGGCTGTGTTTAGAGCAACAATTTCTTTCCAAAATTTTTATCACATCGAAAACACTAAATGTACCAAAAAGACGATGTCTGTGGTACAAAATATGGGTAAACAAAAAACTAATTGCACAGTTTAGATGTATATTGCGAGAGACTATTCTTTTGAGCCTAGTTACGCCATGGTAGGATAATATTTAACACAAACAAACTAAACGTGCTAGTGCTTTTTCTCTGCTCGAACCGTGTTTTTAGACCAAAAATCCCGCCAAAATTGGTGCTCTAAACACACCCCGTGGTTGTTTACAGCTGAACCGGGATTGATGAAATAGACAAAGTTCTAGAGGCTATTCCTTTTGAATTGGATCACAACTAATGAAGCTTTATGCAAGCCTTATTCTAATGAGGAGATTAAGGAGGCGCTCTTTTTAGATGGTCCAACAAAAGCTTTGGTCCTGACGGCTATCCAGCCTTATTTTATCAAATGCACTAGACCATGCTACAGGACATACCAGTGGGTCTGTGTGATACGACAATTGTCCTTATCCCTAAGAGATATCAAAGTCGGAGCATCTAACTAATTATTGTCCAATCAGTCTATGCAATGTTGTATAAAAATTGCATCAAAAGTTTTAGCAAAACTGGCTAAAGGGTTATGCCGAGCCATGTTTTTAAGGCGCGTAATGAGGCGAAAGTGACCCTTCCTGGACGCTTAGGCGTAATAAGGCGCCTTAGATGACGCCATATAAACAGAGCAATTAGCATATAATACAGAGCATTGTAGCTAATCTACTGCTCCATTTAGGTACTCCCAAATTAAAGCACACAAGCAGACAAATAAAAAGGGGGCAGCTGCCGCATGCAAGCAGGGAGCAGGGACAACCGCACATGCCACATGCAGCTTTGGCCTTTTATATAAAAGAAACAGAGAGGAGGTGAGAAATGGTGAGCCGAACCAATCGCCCCGTGGCCGCTGCGAGCCCCATGCGGACGTACGGGTCCGCTAAGAGGGTGCTTGCGCAAAACGCCAAGCAGCTGGTGGACGCCGCCTTTCGCCAAGCGACGAAGCGGACTGCCGCGAAGTCGGAAGCTAAAATCGACCCGGCCCCGCTCCTCCCTCTTTCCAATCCCCTATCTCGCAATTCCTCTCTATTCCGCTTATTTCCCTACCGCTACAGTGGACCGAGAGCGTAGAAGTCCCTTCGGAGGGATTTCCCGGCATGGGTCGCCTTTCTCGCTGGCGCCTCGGCCGTCTCCTTCTCTTCCCGCTGCCGCTGTCACGAGGCGGCTTAATCGCCGCTAGCGCTGTTTAAGGCGTCGCTTCCGTGACGCTTAGCGTGAAAGGGCGACGCTCTTTTAGATGCTCGAGAGGTACGACGCCTTTACTCATACACATGGCTAGGGCGAAATTCGCCCGATGCCGAGTTGCGGGGTCGGCGTCGATTAGAAAGTGACGCTTTCAGTGTCGCCGCCAAGGCTTACTTTAAAAACAGGGCTGCCGAGTACAACTACAAAGAGCAAAAGTGCTTTTGTTCCTAGAAGGTCGACAATCGATAATGTGCTTATAGCTTATGAATGTATGCTTACAATTAGATGTCACAGTTAAAAACCCCCTTTTTTGCTTTTAAATTGATATGATGAAAGCGCATGATCGTAAGTTGAGTGGATGTACTTGCATGCATGGTGTCCTTCAAAAACTTGGATTTGCAAGGTGGTTGATTAACAAAGGTTATGCTTTTGGTCCTTCACGATTATTCGCGGAGAGTAAATGGTAATCTTTTTGAACCTTTTATTATTCAACAAGAGGATCTGGAGGCAGGGGACCCATCGGCCCCTTATCTATTTTTGCCGGACTATCTTGCTTATTGAAGAAGGGGGGAATAAGAAGGTCATCTAAAAAAGGGGTGGAGGGAATGTTGTCTTCTGACCATCTATATCACATCTTTTATTTTGCTAACTATAGCATTTTTTTTAGCATGTGCTGATGAAAAAAAAGTGTTAAATATCTTGAAATATGTACCAAGTAGATATAGTAGGGGTTGGGCCAAAAGATCAACTTACATAAATCATCCCTATATTTCTTTGGCCAACATTGTCCCCTACTGGATATTAACAAAGGTAATGGATTCTCTTGAATGTGCATAATGAAGCCCCTCCTTGCATTAATTTCCTCCGGCATGACAACCCATGTTGGTCATTCAAGAAGTGCTTTCAACTTTATTCCAGAAGATGTGGAAACGTGTCCAGGATGGAGGATAGGCCTTTTGTCTAGAGCAGAAAGGAAATTATGCTTAAATCTATGGCACAGCCATCCTCGCGATATGTCATGAGCTGTTTTCATTTGCCCTGATTGTATTTTGTGATAAAATGAGAGCAACAATTTAAAACGATTGGTGGGGCCTCTGAAGGAGGAAAAAAGAAAAATGCATTGGCGTTCATGGGATTGGTTGATGACACCAAAATTTGTTGGGGGAATGCGCTTTAGGAGATATGAAGATCCTCAATGTTGGCGGCTGCCGATAGAACCTGATTTTTGGGGCAAAGGTTCTCAAAGGGAGATACTATCCAAAATGATCCTTCTTGGATTCTGGTCCCACAAGGTCATGTTCTTATAAATGGCCTAGTTTTGATGATTGGAAAAAGCCCCCTACAACGCGGCATCCTTTCCGCAAGTGGGTAATGGAGAAGAAATTAGAATCAATGGCGATAAATGGATTCCTAATGCCTCCTATTACCCTGTTCACCCTATCGCCCAAATACCTGATGGTCTTAAAGTGAGTTTTAATGGGTGCATCATCCGCATCTATGGAATGAGGAGTTGGTACGTATATGTTTTATCCCTCAGATGCCGAGAGCATTTAAATATCACTCTAAGCAAATAACTGTGTCCTCGATTTTGTATCATGGCCATCACTAAGTTGGGCATATACACGGTGAAATCAGCATATATCATGGCTAAAAAGTACTGCAAAAAGAATGGAAGATTCTATGGAGTATCAAAAGTTTCACCCAAGATGAAAAATTGTATTGTGGCTTATTTGCACATAATTGCTCTCCCAATCCATCAAAGAACTCAAACCCGAGAAACATCTCAAGCTGATGATCTCTCGCTTGTCATTGTGGGCGAGTTGAAATTGTTGAGCATGCTTTTCTTAATTGTCAATATGTTGTTCAAACTGGAAAGAGGTGAAGAAAAGAACCGGTTTTTAGTTTCCATCAATCACTTTGTGTCCCCCACCAATGGCTTTTTGAAACTTTGGCTATTTGACAGAGAGAGAGAGGCCATCATACCGGTGTTCATACTTATTTATCGGTTTGAGTATGTTTAGATCACTACTAAGAATGTGATGATACATGACGTGTTGAATTGGTCATAGACGCCCTAAAAATTGTCACGAGATAGTTATCCTGCGGATGGCCCTAAAATTCATCACGCATCCGCGGGCCATAATTCGATATTTGCTCAAAAACCCGGCCATAGATGCGTTAGATCGATGACGATTTGGCATCGCCAAAGATAGGTTTTTCATATGGCCTGGGCTGCTTATTCGCTGATGAAAGTGGGACGTCATGGACATACCCCATAGGTCAGCCACCGCCACCCTCAAGATCGCGGAGATGGCATCCGGATGTGGGCTGAGGACGCCACGCCGCCTTTTGTCGATGGGGCCTAATGGGCCAAACCTTGTTTTTTTTTTTATTTACAAATACTAAGAAATCGGATGGGCTTGTTTAAGCATGATGGCCAGGTCGATACAATCAGCCCATTCCGCCCATTATTCATTTTGGCTCGTTCACCCATTATTCATTTTGTTCGTTTCACAAATGTTCCCAAATTCCAGTAAGCTACAACTTAACAAGCTCAATTAACAACAACATATAGTTAAATACAATAATACATTAATTAAAGTAATGGTTCACATTCGAATACAATTAGTTTTGTACAATGCTCAAAAAAAGGATGCTACAAGTGTTCCACTAAAATAAAAGTGCTCCATAGTAGTACTCCAGATCAAATAGATACAATGAAATCCATGAGTCCACCATTAATTTTGACATAGTTGTTCCAGGAATTCATGCCTCCTCGCATGCAACCTCGGGTCAACTCAAGAAGTTGCCCAAGTTCCACCCAACCACCTAGCAAAACCCAAAAAAAACCAAAACAATGAAGTCACTATAATGATCCAGAAAAATATACTATGCAAAATGGTTAACTAAAAGAATTGACACTTTTCACACTTTCCAACCCGTGTGGAATCTGACCCAAACACCGTGAAAAGACGTGCAAGTACTAATAGACAGTAATTAACAGAAATATATATAGCATGGTATTCTCAGAATCAATAAATAGTTGCTGCCGCGATAATCTGAGAAAAGTTGCCACTTGAGAAAAAAATGTTAGCCTGAAAAAGAGGCAAGTATAATCTTGAAAAAAGGCTTGCTAGCACAAATGCTACCTCCGGAGATTCTCGAAGAAATATTGTTTCTACCGACTGGCCAAGATGTCAGCCGCTTCCTCCCTCCGGTAATTACAAGTGACGCAGATGAGCTAAAACCGCAAAATAAAGACAGATAAGAACACAAGCCGCTAGTTATTGAAAAAGAATGTTGCATATTTGCTTGTTGCTCCCACCTGCAAAACCGAAGTTGCGTCATAAGGAAATTGCTGATGAGGAAAAACAAATGTACCGTTGTGCCTATGCTTCTCAAGCTATCCATGCCGAAATGCAAAGGATGAATAATTAGAAGAAAAATGTAACGGCCGGCCTGCCAGAATTCGCAATGGAAAAAGCAAGAAACACGTTGCTCCCCGGCTGGAGCGACTTTTGTTTCTCGCCATCTTAACGGGGCTCATCATTAAAGTGAAAAATCTTGACCCCGCACTTCGCCGCCGCATACAAGGGGTTACCGGACGAGCACGGATCCGCTTAGAAGGACGTAACGCACGCCGTTTACTTGCCGCAAGGGCTGGAGGTGTAGAGCGCAATTTAGGGGCAATCAGCTACCCCCCACTGGAGCTCTTCTAATAGCATTTAACACCAAGATAAATCGAATGTAAAAAGTAATACAAAAAGGGGCGCACCAAGAATCAACCAAAACCACCCAAATCAAATCCCACAAAAACTAAATCCAGATGATCCTAAGGTAGTAAGCAGGTTATGTCCAAAAAATTATCGCCCACAGTTTGGTCAATCCACGGAAAAATTTAGATCACAAACTGCAAGAAGACGTAAAAAATCGCCCAAAATAAAAAGTCCTGGCCGATCTATGATGCCGCGCAGAATCAGCAGCTCGTGCGTGCAGTAACCCTCGGACGGATTGCTGATGGTGCGCTGGCGGTGCGCGCGCTGCTATGGCAGTTCTCGCGCCGCAGCTGCCGATGCGCTCGACAGCCAGCATCCGGCGCGTCTTAGCCGATCGCCGCATCTCGGCCGGACGCCGCGTGAGCAGACGCCGCTCGCGACTCGGGTGGAGGGCCGCATAGCCTAATGCAGGTGGCGGCCCCCCCTACCAGTTGGTTTTACGCCGCTTCTCACCCCACGCGAGCTTGGAGCCCGAGGAGTTCCTCTATGTGTGTGGGCCGGGCGCGTGGAGGCGTAAGTAGGAAGTGTGTGGTGGGCGGGATAGGCAGGGAAGAACTAGGGCTTAACGTGGCTCATGTATCTCAGCCGTCAGGATTGAGAGATCGACCTAATCGGGATAGCAACCTGGGCAATCAATGAAGCTGGGCCCGCGGGGAGATATTGGCCCATATTGTTTTTTTTTCTTTTTATGATAGCATACCTAATTTTAGAATGGTATTTTCGTGATACTAAAATGAATTAAAATGAAAAAATGTTGTCAAACTTTTTTTGAGGTGTCTACATGGCATGTGTGAAGGCAACCGCCAAGTTTGAGAATTTTCTGTAATTGTTTGGTACTTTTTCTAATTATTTTACTCACCGCCGCTTACTTCCTCCCCAAATAATTATATACTGAACCGAAAGCACCCCAAAAAGATCTGAACGGTGCCAAATTTTGCCGCCGGTCACTTGTGCCCTAGAGGCAAAACTTGTGGGAGGCCGTGGGAATTATTGTGTTTTCAAAGTGTAATTCAATTATATTTGTCGCACGCCGCGACGAGAAAAAATACAAGAAATCCAAAAATGGCTAAAAACCTGATTTTTCCTTTGGGGGGCCATATTTTTTTTGTAAATGACCACAAAAAATTTTGAGAAAAATTTGAAGAAAGTGGAGAAAGCGACGCGCTTTTCACCTGGGTATGTACTCAAACCTTCACGTAAAAACCCTATCCTCACACTAAGGTTTCTCAGCGAATGTGTGGCCCGCGGGCTTTGCAAAGGTGCTATCGGCCTCAAACTTTTTTTTTTTGACGTCTACATGGTACGTGAAGCAAACCCGCCAAGTTTGAGAATTTTTCTTGAATTGTTTGGTGGCCTTTTCTCTAATTATTTTAATTACCGCTACTCCTCCCAATAATATACGCTGAACTACGCAATTTCACCCCTAAAAAAGATCTGAATGGTGCCAAATTTGCCGCAAGGTCACTTTGTGCCCCAGGAGGCAAAAACTTGTGGAGGCCGGTGCGGAATTATTGTGTTTTCAAAGTGTAATTCACCATATTTTGTCGCACGCCGCACGAAAAATACAAAGAAATCCAAAAAAATGGCTAAAAAAAACCTAGGATTTGCGTGTGTGGAGTCATATTTTGGGTGTAAATGACCACAAAAAAAAAAAATTGAGGAAGTTTGGAGTTAGGAGTGACTAGACGTGCTTCACAGTGGTATACTCAACCTTTCACCTAACACTATCCTCACACTTAGGTTTTCATGAATGTGTGGCCCATGCGCTTTACTAAAAGTAAAGTTATCGGCCTCAAACTTTTTTGAGGCGTCTACATGGCATGTGTGAAGGCACCACCAAGTTTGAGAATTTTTGTAATTGTTTTGGTACTTTTCTCTAATAATTATTTTAATTACCGGATTTCTCCCTTATAGTTAGACACGGAACATGAACAATGTAAACGTCCGTGTATTGCTTATATATGTATGTAGATACACAAGAGTTATCGGTTATTGTATATATGCACACACATAATGATATTTATAGAAATATGTGTGTATAAAATACAAGTATATGGAAAAATGGAAAAATACAAGTCTAATTGAGAATGAAGCTCAGGCTTCTTTCCCCTGACAAAAGCCCGACTCCCTCCACCTCGTGTTGGGCCAAAAGTTTAGCTGAGGTCCAGCCCATCAACGTGAGCAGCCAGCGAGCAGCACAGCCTGTCTACCTGATAAAAAATATAAACCTTCCAATTCTATTGTAAAGCTTTATAGTGCAGTGGTAGCAATCTATTCCCCCACTCAGTCACCGTTGTGGTTTTAAGTCCTTGCTGCTCCTATTTTTTGTTTTTTTCTGTTCTACATCTCTAATCAGCCACCTATGTGGAGGTCCAGTGTCAGCATCATTAATAAGGCCATGTCACCCCCTAATACATCTGTGATGTTGGCCCAATATCGCCATAAGTAACTATCGTGTTGACGCACGGTTTAAATCGTCATTGATTTAGCACCTAATTATCAACCGCCATGGTCTAAAAATTTCTATGACCATTTCAAAAATGTCAATGTGCGAAACCGGCTATGTATCGCAACATCATTATCTTCTAGTAGTGGATATCATATTAAGATACTCTTAGATCTTACTAATGCGAAAAAATTCTCCCTTTTCAGCGAACCCATAGTTTTTAATATATTACATGAAATGTCACTTCAATGGGCCAGATAAGGCAAAAAAACTATATCCATATACTCCCCGGCATTTCATATATATGCGCAGCGAAAGTTTTTAACTCTCACGCATTATATATATATATATATATATATATATATATATATATATATATATAGCGGCGCATGCGCAAGGCGGCGTATGCTCTTTTAAACTCCCGGGAGTGAAGCCACCCCACCTCACAAACAAGGGCTGGCGTTATGTGTTCATATATTTCGGAAGTTTATCGGCTTGGAGTATGCTTCGTGAAAATCGCTATTAAGATGATCCGTGCATCTTTACGCACGCCGGTACCTTTCGCCGAACCTTGCGCTTCTTTTAAATATATATTATCAAAAATGCCACTGCTGCTATATATAAAGTATAACCATTGCATACTTTAACATGCAAAATATCAATTCTATATCCTCAGTATGATCATATACTATTTCACATACACCTCTAGTTCGTCATAAGCACCCTAAATCAGAGATATACACATGGGGAGTAACTACTCCTAGGAGTAGAAAATATTTATATATATGGTAAATATTTCGGTTATATGTTTCTTGTAGCAAATGTCACTGCATCTATTTTTTAAGTGTTTTCTTACTACAAAATAGCTAAACAATAAAATTTGACTTGTGTTTAGCAAAGTTGTAACAACAATTATTTTCGCTGTAAGAATCCTAACTTGTGTAATCAAAACTAATTTATTGATAGAGATTCAAACGACCAAAAGCAAAATCACTTTTGAGAGCAACCGTTTTAAAATTTCACACCTAGTTGGTACTCTATTTATCAGAAAGCAGGCTGGGGAGACAATAACCTTCAATAAGTACATATACACCTTACCTTCGCGCCGCTGACGTGGTGTCAGCTTCTGAACTCGTCGAGCATGTCGGAGGATATACCATACATGGCGTTCTTTGGGGAGCCCGCCCGCCGTTTACCGGAACTGTTTCGACCGATTCTCTCGGTATCCCTTGAGCACTGCGCCGCCGCGACGCCCCAGCGCCATTCCTCGCTGCCCTTATATCCCGGCGTAAAAGTCCCTGCCGCAAGCGGATTGTAAGCAAATGCACCCTGAACGTGAGCCACGT
>JADLZK010002098.1:0-67582 GCA_015847255.1 Hyparrhenia diplandra
AACCTCTGCCATCACCGAGAGGTGAATTGGATGGGTGTGGGTCATGCCGGCGGGCGGGGGCGATGGAGGAGCGGTGGCAATGTTTGTATATTTTGATGAGAGTTGATTCACAGACGCACAACAAAAAGCAATTCCTCGTATATGAAAATACAGTTATACCCTCCAAATATAATTACAAATCAGTTCGGGCCCATGTGATTTTGGCTCTTGTTGCTGGATTTGCCTAAACTTACTACCGATGCATGCTCTTCCACTAGTTCTTTGGATTTGTAGGATCTTATATTAGATGAGTGTTCGGGTTACTCCCCGTCTCGCTAGGGCCGAGACTAGGAAGCGATTAGGCGCGCCTACTCATGAATCGGAGGGCCAACACCTCACCTGTGGGGGTAGTCGAACCCATGCCGACGGAGCTCGTCGGAGGCGCCGATGGGGTCCGACGAGAGGTCGCGCGCGGGCTTGGCGGTGGGGGGAGAGGGTGCGGGCGGCACGGTGGGGGAGGAGGAGCTGCGAAGCGGTGCCGAGCGCATCGGCGTATAGGCGATGGCGAGCGCAGCAACTGCGGGAGAGGGAGAGAGGGAGAGATGCGAATGTGAGAGAGGCAGAGTGGAGAGAGAGAGAGAGAGAGGCACACGGGGGTTTATGTGGAGAGTTGGGCTTTAAATGGGTTTTTTTTCCCTTTCTTTCTTCTCATGACCACTCATCTTTTTTCCCCTTTTCTTTTAAGTATTTATACATGTATTATTCATCGCCTAGAAAAACGCCTAGGCGCGATTACTCCCGACTAGGCGCTAGGCTGAGGGTCAGCACCTAGAATCCGCCTAGCGCCTAGTGAAACAGGAAGTTACTAATCAAACTAAATTGGTTAATCTTCCTATTTACTTATACTAACACAATACCTACTTAGATACTCTATAATTAGTGGTCAAGTCAATATATACTTAGGCTTAGGGAGAGGGGCGTGTACAAATGTCAATAGGGAACCATTTACTATTTAATTAACTACATAATACATTAGTTAGGCTATCAAAGGGTTAAGCAGGCCGAAGGTTGATGAAGCGAAAGCAAGAATCAAAAAAAAAAAAAAGGTTACTGGGTCAGGCCCCCTCCAATCCCTCCCTGGCTTCGTCATTGCCTATAGTCTCTATCGGGTTAAGATATATTTCCTTCATCCCAAATTGTAAGTCGTTTGACTTTTTTGACTCTAAGTTTGACCACTCGTCTTATTCAAAAAAACTTTACGCAAATATAGTCAAATTTAAGTCATTCTTGAAAGACTTTTATTAATAAAGCAAGCCACGGTAAAAGAAGTAATATTTTACACAAATTTTAAAATATAAGACGTGTGGTCAAACTAGTTGTCAAAAAAGTCGAATGACTTACAATCTGAGATGGAGGAAGTATAGGTATTAAGTTATTAACTACTATATACACATATATTTTTTTTCATATTTCATAGTGTTTAGCTCATGAACTGGCTCGCTAGCTTAACGAGCTAAAATATATACTTGGCTCGGTTAGAAGAGGAATTTTTTTTAGAAGGGACGGCAAAAGCTTTGCCGTGATTTCTATTAGACGAAAAAAGGAAAAAGGGCAAGTGTCACCCTAGTTTTTAACTAGAAACCGGGCCAGAAAAAAACCATACAAATGAGGAGGGTACCCTACTCCAGTGTACACCTAGGTACCAAGTCTACTCAACTCGCGCAACAACTGGCGCCCACTCAACTCCTTGCTTAGTCGGATTGGGACATCGACACAAGCCTCACAACTTAGGGGAGTGTTCCACTCCGCCTACCACTAGCTACTACCACTCACACTGCAACTAAGATCTACTTAAAACAACTCAACTAGACACAACGCGGATGGAAGCAAGATATACAAAAAAGCACCGCTCGGTTGGATTGGGTCATCAACACGAGGCTCCAACTCCGCCGCTCGGTCGGATTGGGACATCGACACGAGCCAACCACATAAAAGGCACTAAGAAAAAGGAAAAGATAAAAACAAAAGCATACAACACTACACCACCACCGCTCGGGAGAGGAGTCAAAAAGCAAGCCGCCGAAACCGCGCCGTTGTCACCAACGTTGAAGCCGTAGCCCGCCGCAAGCCCAAGCGCCTACCGGAACTCCTCCACCACGGGGCTATCATCCTCAAGCTGCACACCCACAACCGCCGATCCCCCTCCAAAGAAAGTGTCGGACAGAAAAACCCGTCACGACACCTTGGAAACCACTGATCCCGGCTACTCTGCGTGGGGGCCTCGCCTCGCCCACCGCCTCACTCCACTTCCCAGGACTCAGATATTCAAAACCGCTTCGAGAGTACCACTTCCACCCCACCGCATGCGAGATCACCACCACCATGCGCAGCGCCCCCAAGACCTCCAGCACCCATGGGCCCTCAGCACCATCCCGCCAACACGGACCAAGTGCACCACCAAAGTCGCAAAGCGCAGCAACACCACCAACCACCACCACCACCGCCACCGGTCGAGTTGGGTCTCAAGATGCGGCGCCTCCAAGGGAGGAACGACGCCCTGGCGCCCGCCGTCCAGACGCCCATAGAGGACTGGGTTTTCACCCGAGAATCCCCATGATGCGGGGACATGGATGCTCCCAATGGTGCCCCCAGCGGGGAGAACGACGACCAAGGCCACCGCCACCATTGCCACCGACACCGCAGTAGTGAAGGCTTTAAGCCCGTCAAACACCATGCTTGCCGCACCGGCGGCGGTGCTGGCACGCCCCCGCCAACTCAACGCCTCAACCGAAAGAGCCCGGCACGCCCGAGGCAACACCACGGCACCACCAAAGAAACACCCGCCCACCCCAGCTCCCACCACCATGGCAACGCCGCACCAAAGATCACCGTCTCGAAGGGAAGAGGAGCAACAACCAACATACCAACCAGACGCCTGCGCAGACCTCACCGCCCCACCATCACTTTCGACACCATGGTGCGGAATGGCAAGTCGGCGCCAAACGGAAACCCACCGCCGACGTCCCGCCGGCCGCAGCCACCCACAAAGCACCCAGCCGCCGCCCGCCCCGCGTCGGCCGACGTCCGGCCCGGCCATGGCCGCCATCGCTGCCGCCCGCCTCGGACGGCGCCGACGCCATGACGCGCACCTCGCCCTCTCGGGCCACGAGAGCCAGCAGATCCGTGGCCGCAGCCCCCACCGCCGCCGCGGAGGACGGCCCGCTGGCGAAGCTCCGCCCCGGGGTCATGGCGGCCGCGCCGCCCGGTACCGCCGGGAGAGGAGGAGGCCACGCCGCCACCATCCCCACGGGCCGCGCAGAGCCGGGCGACCCGCCCTCGGCGGCGCGGACGGACGGAATCGAGGTGGCGGCGCCTAGGTTCTGGGTCACCCACAAGGCGCCCTGCGCGAGAGCGACGCGAGCCGTGCGTTTTCTCGCTGCAGCGTACTGGTTGGGTTAGGAAGAGGAATTGAACCGAGCTAGACCTAAGCCTAAGCAAGACCACACGAGCTACGAGGTTTTGAGAGCTACTAAGCAAGACCACACGAGCTAAAAACAATTTATCTAGGAGATTTTGTGCTACATCATACACTAGAGTTCTCTCAAATGGAGAAAAAATGTGACATAGAGAATGGCTTGTGTACAGCAAAGAACTTGACAAAGTGTTCTATTTAAGTTGCAAATTATTGAGAAAGGGGCCTGGGATAGGCCAGACTAGCAAATGAGGGTTTCAACGATTGGCATCATCTTAGCACTAGGCTTAAAGAGCATGAAGGTGGTGCTGAACATCTTATGAATATGGCTACTTGGTATGACTTGCGTCTCAGATCGCAAAAAGAATGAAACCATTGATAAAGTTGCTCTACGAGAACTTGAAAAGGAGAGGGACCATTGGAGAAAAGTGTTGTTCGGACTTTTCCCCGATAGTTAAATTTCTTGCGAGAACATAATCTAGCATTTCGTGGCACCAATTGCAAGTTGAACCAGGATAATAACGGAAATTTCTTGGGACTGATTGAAATGTTAATTTGAATTTGATCCAATTATGCAACAAAGATGTTCAACGCATCACTAATGATGAAATTCATGTTCATTATCTTGGCCCTAGTATCCGAATGAGTTAATAAGTTTGCTTTGCAACCGCAATCAGGTCCGAAATCATAAGGAAGGTAAAAGAAGCGAAGTACTTTTTCTGTCTTACTTGATTGTACTCCTCGATGCGAGCCACCAAGAACAAATGTCTTTGATTATAAGGTATGTTGATGCATCATCAAAGTTCCGTTGAAGAATCTTTTTGGGATTTTGGATGTGAATGATACAACCGGCCAAGGATTGTTTGATGTGTTAAAAGATGAATTGAAGAATTTAGACCTTGACATAGATAATGTGAGAGGGCAGGGATATGATAATGGGGCAAATATGAAAGGACAACATAAAGGAGTACAAAAGAAACTTTTGGAAATAAATCCTAGAGCTTTTTATTCAGCTTGTGGTTGCCATAGTCCGAATTTAACTCTATGTGACATGGCAAAGTCTTGTGAGAAAGCAAAAACTTTTTTGGAGTTATACAACGTATCTATCAAACTTTTGCAAAGTCTACTAAGAAATGGCAGATTCTCAAAGATAACATATCAAGGTTACACTCTCAAGTCATTGTCATCTACTCGTTGGGAGAGTCGTGTTGATAGTGTGAAGGCTATAAGGTTTCAGTTTCTGGAAATAAGGGAAGCTTTACTAGAAGTGGCTCGAAAGTGACAATGATCCATTGACAAGTAGTGAAGCTAAATCTTTGGCAGAGAACGAACTCGGTGACTTTGAGTTTTTGCTGGCAATAATCATATGGTATGAAATATTATCTGTTGTTAATCTAGTTAGCAAGCAACTTCAAGCAAAGGATATGGTTATTGATATTGCAATTGAACGAGTTCGGGACTGATTTCTTTTTTCACTAAGTACAGAGAAATTGGCTTTTCACAAGCTATGGAGGCTGCAACAGAAATTGCACTTGAGATGGATATTGATCCAGTGTTCCGCACTAAGCGTAAAATCAAAAGAAAAGACAATTCGATGAGACCGCCTGATGATGAATCTATTGCCTCACAATCTGCACAAGAATCATTCAGAGTGAATTATTTTATTGCATTTGTTGATCAAGCTATAGCTTCACTTATTAGGAGATTTGAACAATACCGGGGGTATCAAAATACTTTTGGTTTCTTGTTTACTTCAGATAAGTTAAACTCCTTGGATGATAAGAGTTTACTTTCTTCTGCTCTTAATCTTGAGGCTGCACTTAAAAAATGGAGAACATTCAGATATTGATGGAAAAGAATTGTTTGTGGAGTTGAAGCTCATCCGAGAGTTTATTAAGGAATCTATGGGCCCTCTTGATATTTTGAAGTATTTGAAACAACTTGGATGCTTTCGAATGCTATTATTGCATATCGGATTTTGTTAACAATTCCGTAAATCGTTGCATCTGCGGAAAGGAGCTTTTCTAAACTTAAGTTGGTGAAATCTTATTTTGCGTTCTACCATGACACAAGAAAGACTCAATGGATTGGCGACAATAGCACTTGAAAGTGATGTCTTGGAGCGGATCAAGTACTGAAGATATAATTGAAGATTTCACCTCAAGGAATACTAGAAGGATTCTACTTTTCAATAGAACATAAGGTCGGTTTATTTATCCAGTGCTACTTTTACACTTTTGGCATTAGTGTTTGATACATTTCTAAATATTGTGAAAAAAAAGGCTCGTATGGAAGTTATATAGTTAATTACTACTGTATTTTGGCTATTTGAATTTTAGACTTTAGGGCCTCATTTCACATTTTTGCACTGGGGCCTCAGATACTTAGAGACGGCCCTGCTAAGGCACTCCTCTTGAAAATTTCATGGATCTCAAAGTGACAATTAAATATTTCTCTTAAACCAACGGGATCAAGTTTGGGCCTAGTCGGTTCAAACTTCGAACCCACAGCTCATGTCCCCAGGCCAGTTAAGTTCCCTGATCCACTTTGTCACACTAGCTAGAGTTTTTTTTTTTTTTTTTCATTTTCAGAATGAATGTTTTACGATGATTAATGTGTCGTGTCTATCATTAAATTTCATAATAATGATTAAGTGCACAATTTAGCTTCCCTCGTGTGTACTGTGTGATGATAAATTTAGGGTGAATTACACTGGCAGCTACTAAACTATTACACGATCCTCATCTGGATCTCGAAATTAGTGCAAAATTGCATGGTCCCAAAACTATTTTGAGTGTACCATCCCATCACCCAAGAGCAATTAAGGGCGTGTTTGGTTCACTTCCAAAATGTTGGTCGCACGAGCCGCCAGGCCCTCTTTGGCCAGGCGCCGAGTGTACGCAAAAGAGGTTGTTGTTTGGTTATCGTCACCGGGCCGGGACATATGCAATTTGGTGTTTGGTTGTCTGTATGAGATAAGTTACATAAGATAAAAATATTTAAAAAATCATGATTATTATTTTTATTTCGTACGAATACACTTTTAAAGGTCTTATTGTACCTAATCATGTCTTAATTATCTTTAAAATACATTAATATCACCTAATATATACTAATTATATTCTAACAAAGTAATTAACGGAGAAACGTTGCACTAGCTCAGCCAGGTCCGCCAGAAACGCTCGATTCGAGCGTTCCCCGCGAGCCTGGCTCGCGCTGTACGGCTGCGTGGCCGCAGCCTGGCCCTGCCGCTTGCCCAGGCAACCAAACGCCGGGACGCTGCATGCGGCGAGCTTGGCCCAGGCGTGGTGCAGGCAACCAAACGCCTCCTAACGTGCCTCGATTGCGCCGGATACATGCCCTCGTTGTCCTGAGGATGGGCCGGCGAGAAAGAGAACAGTGCATGGGCCGGGAAGTTATCTGTCTTTAGACATGCATGGTCATGGATTCATGGGCTGGGCTGAATCTCAGGATAGGCCGTAGCATTACTTTGAATGAAATCCAACCCTTTTCTCAAAAAAAAAAATGATTTGCTGGAGATCAACTCAAAAAAAAAATGATTTGGTGGAGATAGATAATCGAGTCTGAGAAATGATGCACCAGTACAACCTTCTAATTTTCACTTACTACCTATTCTTATTTTCTTCTGTCTCTGAAAATATGTTTATACTTTATACAGTAGGGAATCATCGCTCCCAATATTATCGATATTATACATTAACAAAGAAGACGATGCTTTTTCTCACCTGTCTCTATAATTGACGAAGGATGTCTCTTAAGTTGTTTCCTTTGTGTCAAGGGGCTCATAGCGCAATGGCAAAGGCCATTGGTTAGGGGGCTCCCACCCAGGGTTCAAATTCTGGGTGCGACACATTATCCTGGATTTATTTCAGGATTTCCGGCGCTGCGCATTAAGTGGTAGGCGACGTCCCCGTCGCCTGTGGTGACTTCGTGAATTTCAAGATTGCCGGCTCAGTCCTTCGAAGGTGCTCATAGGGGTAGGGTTTGCGTACGTGTGTTTATAGGGGTGAGTGTGCGTGCGTGTTGAGCGTCTGCGTTGTACTGTGTAATTAAAAAAAAATGTTTTCTTTGTAATGAGAGGTCCAGCGCCGGTGACATTAGGTGGGCGAGTGAGTCATTGTAGCTGTGACATTAGGTGGGCGAGTGAGTCATTGTAGCTCGCGACGTTCAACTGATGTGGCGGTGTGAGAAGCCGCTGCACCTGCACGTACGATATGACCAATGCCGGCCGGAGCTAGTGACCGATGTTTTGCAACCAGCGACAGTGGCGGACCCTAAACGCTCGCATGTCCAAAAGGTCAGGTTGAAAGCCCACCACACAGGCCAGCATCAGAGTCATTACACATGTCAACGACTTAGCTAAGTAAAAAGGCCCTTTTGGTAGAAACCTAATGGCTGTGAACCAAAGAAACCGGCATCTACTAATGTTAACTTACGGGAGGAAAAGGATGTTTTTGTTTGGAGGCTGAATTCATCTCGAAGTTTTACAGTGAAATCCATGTATATTGCGTTAAATAACAATGAGGTTAGAGTGTCTGAAGACATATGGTAATTAAAATTTCTATGAAAATTAAAGTTTTCCTATGGTATGTAAAAAAAAAAGTGTGATTTTAAGTAAGGACAACCTGGTCCGAAGAAACTGAAATGCAACATCTTTTTCTAGATTGTTTTCATGTCAAATTTTTGTGGCGCTCTGTACATATTCTTTTTTGGTTTATCGCCCCGCGAAATATAAATGACATTTTTAATAGGTGGTCAAAAATAGCGAACAAAAAAGTATACTTCATTGCTATTAAGAGCAGTTTATGTTCTGGCAGTCAAGAAACGAGGTAGTTTTTGATAAATGTAGACCAAGAACTTTTTACACGTTCTTTTCAAGGGAATACGTTGGCTTCAGGAATGGGCAAGATTGCAGCGGCATGATGATCTTCGGGACTAGCTGATCCTAGTCAGACAACATCTAGAGACATTAGCTTTGCAGTTCTTTGGTCCTAATGGATGGCTGTCAACTAGGCATATTGGTCATTGTAACACCCCCGGTGTTACTCTCACTAAAACTTGACATGTCATCATGATCATTGCAGAGCATGCATGATTAGCCCACCCTGTGTTGCATTGAACTAAAATAAGTTTATTTTATATTTGGGTGCATTGTCGGTCGAAAAGACGCGAGAGGAATCAGATTCGGAAACTATTCCCCTTTGTCTAAAACCCTAGTTTCTAAACCCTAATTTGTCCCCTTTTCTTTATTTCGAAATTTATCAAGAATTTGGGTATGATTATTAAAGCAAAAAGGTAGAGTTTTCAATTTTGAACAAAGTTGGTATTTTGAGTTTTCAAAGTTTAGTTCAAAATTTTAAAGTAATTTTGAATTTTATCAAAACCCTAACTACCCCCTTTTCTATATTTCAAAATCTAAGCAAAAATTTGAAAACATTCCAAAAGCTAGTTTGTAGATCTTATTGAGAGGAACAAAAGTCATGTACAAAGTTTTTCAAGTTGTTACATGATTTAAAAAGTAATTTTGAATTCAAATTTCAAAATTTTGACCTGCATTTCAAAAAAAGTCATATTTCTGGACTGAATTTGAAAATGCTCCAATTGTGAAAATTGTAGATCTTGAAAAATTAAGGCAAGTTACTTTTTGGAGATTTTTTAGTTTAGTTCAAATTTTGGGAGTAATTTTAAAATTCTGAGTTAGGGTTTGAGGTGAACAAGACCCCGAGCCTCTCCTCGCGCCACCGCCGGCGTTGAGCTTCACGCCGCCGTCCACCGGCCGTCTCTTTTCGCCTGCGCGCCGAGGACCTTTCACGACGCCCCTGGCCACCTGTCCAACCCTCCCATGCCTATAAATAGGCGTCGCCGCCGTTTTCCCTTTTTTTCGAAAACCGCCGCCGCCGAACCGCGGCCGCTCCCTCGCCGTAGTTGCTCGTCGCCGTCGTGCCGTTTTTCATCCAACCAACTTCCTCAGCCGGCCGCAACTTCCCCTATCTACCTCGGGAGCCCGGCCGCAACCCGTCTCACCGCCGGAATCGCCGCCGCGACCCTTCTTCCTCGCTGGCGGCCGCAGCGCCAATCGCGAGCCCGCCGTCGTCGTCATCCTTGCTCCGGTGAGCTTTTGCTCACTTTTCTTTGCGTTTTTTCCTCCTCTCGAAGATGTACTCCGTGAGCAACTCGTTTCTTGTCCCAGCCGAGACCCCAGCTCGCGTCGAACGCCGTTGTTGCCGCCGCCGCCGCCGCTTTCCGCCGACGACCCCTCCGACGAGAAGCCCCACCGCGCCGAGCCCCGTCCAAGCTCACGGTGAGCCCCGTCGCCCCTCCTGCCTTTCGCTTATTTTTTTAGCCCAACACCGGGCGCCGGAACCGGGTTCGCGCCGCCTTGGCGAAGCCAGCCGCTGCCGCCGGTGAGAGCGCACACGCGCTGGCATGTGAACAAGTGCAAGCAGGCCTGCCATCAGAGCAAGTGGGCCGGCCCAACACTGTTACACTGGGCCGGTCTCGCCACTATTTTTTCCTCGGGCCGGTCCATTCTTTGTTCATCATGGGCCATGAACAGTACTGGTCTTAGCACAGTAACAGGCCAAATTCAGCCCAAAACTCTTTTTCATTTATAAAATGATTTATTCAATTTCAATTATTTGAATAGTGTTTGATTTTCCAAATTTTGTATAAATTCAAATACTAGCTCAAAAATTCTGAAAATTTTTGTAGCCTTCCCATGAGTATGTCTACCCATGAAAATTATGAAACTAGAATTTTGAATACTTTTGGCATGATTTAAAAATACAAAATTTAATTGAAAAATGCATCTTCCTTGATTTTTAATAATTATTTTATTTATCCAAAAATCATGAAAATTATTTTGGTACTGTTTTATGACATGATCTACCTGTAAAAAAATTTTGAGCTTGTTTGGAGAAAATTAAAATATTTATTATTTTAAGCCCTATTATTTTATGTGTTAAACAAATTGTTTAGCGCTTTTATAACTTAGGGTTTTGGGTGAATTTTGGGGTTGTTTTGTGAACCCTACACTACACCACTGTCAGATGGTCCTTGAGAACTCCTTAGGCAATGGTGATGATATCTCGTAGAGTAGTTCAACAAGTTGGTTTTGTTAGGTTGCAACTTTATCATGAAGGAAAGTCGTACTCAAGCGTTTATCATTTCATGCACTCTTGCACCTCATGTTTATATACATGGCATCATGTAAAGCATATGTTATTCTTACGTATAGTGAACGAAGGCGATCGAGAAATTGTTGATCAAGCCGCCGAAGAGGATCATCTTGTCGAACCAAGTTCGAGTAATCGCGATCCGTCGCCGGGAGCCGGATATTTCGTCAATCAAGGCAAGCCCCGGTTCATTTAAACCTTCCTTGTGTTTTTACAAAACTTTATATCACCTTTGCTTTATGCTCTGATTAAGTGATAGGAGTTGTGTGACAACCTAATTGATGCATCATCCATCCTTGATTATTTCAATATCTACCTTGATAACCCAATTTGATAAAATGCTAGAACGCTTAGCCTTGCTATATTAGTTAGACTTTTGAGTCAAAATGTGACAAGTGTCTTATGACAGCTCGAAGTGGCATTTGATGAACAAGGATGTTATATGATGAAACCATACTTTGGGATATGGTGTTTAATTTGAGACCGGTCGGGTAATTTGCATTGAGAATGGAGTCTCAGTGTAGTATTTCTGGCTTGTCGATTAAGGACCAAGCGTGTAGGCCGCGGTAACCGAGACTATGGAACGCATAACCGCGCTCGAGGACGTTTGGCCAATGGCACGCCTGTTCGGGCGTCGCCCCAGACAATCGAAACTAGTTCCGGACACATACTCCGGTAAGCCCGATCTTCGGTGTCAAATCGAAACGCATAACCAACAAGACCGGGAGTGGAGAGATGGCGGGAGTACATGTTACCCTCGTGGGTTAAAGTCCCGGATTGGAGGTGTACGGTATTCTCGGGTGGCGTGAGGACGCGGTTCCGTTTTGAGTATCCAAGAAAGGGTTGATATATGCAAGCTTAAGTGCTACATATGTCGTGGTGGAAAGAACTCCCCAATTTGGGTTAATCGATTTCGAAATCGCCGCGTGCTTCTCGGATATGAAGACTCGGTTTCTCGACTTATATCGTAATTTAATTATGGAACTATGAAGAGATGGAATAAGTGATGAAATATCTACAAAGTGGATGCTCTAGTATAAGATCACCTAGAGTAGGTGAGAATCTTAATTGAAGATAAAATGTTGAAAGTAAGGATTCACTACTAGTAAGCTTTTCTGCTAAAAGAGTCCTTGATTCTTGCTAAAAGCCTTACCTTGAATCCTATTAGACCAAGCATTCCTGAGTCTTCTCCTATTTTCTTTTAGTCGGGTATGTCTTGTTGAGTACTCTCGCACTCGTGGTTTGTTGACCCATGTTGTAGGACCGAGAAAGTCATGTCTCTGCACCGGACCGTGCTACATGACGATTCATCGGGAAGATAGTGAGGATGAGTGAGAAGTGAGACCCGCAAGGTGGTCCATTAGTGTCATATATGTAATAAACTTTCCGCTACTCCTACTTTTATATTGTAAAACTTGTTTTAAATAAATGGTTGTAAAATTATTGTAATATAAGTCTTCCGCTGTTTTACTCGATTATGTATGAAAAAACATTTGTAATATCAGTAATGACCTCGTAACGGATCCTCGGGGTTGGAATAGTTAATAGTACTTTTCAGGTTATGGATGCACATATGTGGCTATTAAAGGTCGCCGTATCGTTAATTAGTACATGTGGGCCCTATAATTTGGAAGGTTACAGAACGTCATGTTTAGTCAAAAACTTTATCTTCGTTGAGGTTTTCCATTTGTTCTCTTGAAAGTCGGGTTTATTTACGTACCAAAGCGTGTGCCTATGGGCGAAACCTTGTAATAATTGATATGATTATATCCGTTGATAGATGAAGCTGGATCTGAACTATCCATTACCTAAAAAGCTTAGTAAAAAAAGGTTGATAAAACTACATAATCCCTAGCCCCGATTTGATTCGACGAAGGGAGGGAGATGGAGACGGCGAACGCAACGCCGCTCATCTAGGTCGAGCCGGGTCCGCTTGATTTGGAGGGACCATGAGAACACACATTTGAGGGTATATTCCCTAGTAGGTTTGATCCAAAGCTACTAGGTCCAACCTAAGACATCCCACTCTAACCCGCAATCCAAACACTACCTTACTAGCCTTCTTATTTTGCACTACATTGCCTCTAATCCTCTGTCATAAGAATCTCGATGATCCACTCATGAAAGCACCTAATTTACACCATGTGATATGATCTAGATTCACCGGTGGTAATGGATCATGGCTCTAATACCTCCTTCACAATCCAACTTGGCCCTAATAAATTTTAGCTCAAAAATGAATAATATTTCAACCCGATCCTAATAGAGTCCGATCCTTAAATTTGCTAGCTAAACTTGAGGGTCCTTTACCACCCATCCACGACATCAACTACCTGGTCCAACTGATTTTTTTTTCATTTAAGAAAACGAGACATCAATTGGTCGGGCTATAAGAGGTTATGCATGGTGTCGCATGCCAGAATCTAAAACATTTGAAGGATGAAGGCGGGTGGTTGGAGAGTAGCACCCATTTGAATCTCCTTTATAAAATTACTAGTACAACAGAGTCATCAAGTGGTTGGGTTCTTAATTAATTAGAGGTTATTATATGGTGTCGAGAAAATCGAAAAGCGACCTAGAAAACATTATCCATTGTTAGGTATATTGAGGCGGTCCTCAATCCATGTTAGGGCGCCCTCGATGAGGAGAATTGAATCACTAGCTAAACAAGTTAAAAGAATTGGTAGCCCGATGACAACTTAAGCGAGAGTGGGTCAAAGATGACGTAGAGGGAAAAATCACCGAGAAATGTGTGATCCGGGCGATTCCGTTGTCGCTAGTGTGAATTTTCTATCACTCTCCTCTCGATTGGCCCGGTCTTTGCTCCTAGCTAGTTGACTTGGACAATACTTCATCAATTTCAAACTATAAATTTTTTTGTCTTTTTTTCCTTCGTTATGCACTTAATTCGATATACGTTGATGCACTATGTCTTATAAAAGCTTCCTATAATTTAGAATAGAGAATGTACCAAACAATTTATGTAAAGGATCAAGATCCAATTGTTGCCCCTCAATTTATGCCCGGCCTTAGTAGAAAGGAATCCACAAAGGACTAGAGGAAGGACCATTGGATGGGATGGACGTAAAGGAATCCACCCTAAACAAGCTATGCTGTCGATTACCTTGGAAGAGCTATATTGAATTTGTATAAAGAAAAACACATTTTTTGGGGAAAAAACATTTTTATATGACAATGCTTTGAAAATAGTACTAAGGATCCCGATAAGCCCTTTTTGTTGATCCGTAAACCATGGGACAAGATCGACGAATGTAATGGTTTTCATCCCCATCTACCTACCACTAAAAGTCGCTTTTATGTAGTAATATTAGGTTGCCCTATCTTAGGGCTTTCCCCAATGCAGGGGGTGCATCAAACACCAGGTTGGTGTCAAGCATCGACGTCAAATGAAGACGTTATTACGTAGTACTCGTACCTCAGAGTGACTTGCAAAAGCAACGACAGTGATCTCGTCAGCCAAAGGCTCAAGCTACCACCACCAAAGCATGCGTACGTTAAGTTGGGTGAGAGAAGAACTAGTACGCCGATGGGCAATGTCTGATGATGAAGTTCGCAAGCTTGATGAAAGATGCACGCATGGAAACTGAATTCTTGTCTTGAAAGAGGCATGCATGTGTGTTGTTGGTAGCGTTGCGTTTTCGGCTCCTCTGTGTGTACCGATCGAACGTGTTATTCGGAATGAAGGAATAAAATAAAGCCAGCAGCAGCCTTTACTTTATTTTGTGTCACAAAAAGAAAGAGAGGAAATCCGGCCTGTGTGGGGCAGAACAGGGATGGGGATATCTGATTCTGATGTGCCTGAAATACTCGCTGTACAGTAGTAGAACGCATCTGAGCGCACCACGGTACCAAACCGCGTGCGTGGACGGCACCGATGGCCGGGTAGTAGTACGAGCGCGCGCGCGCGGCTGCACGTCGTTGTTGGCTGTTGCACCCATGTCGGTCGTGGCCACTTCGAAGGGTCGGCAGCCTTCTCGATCGGTAGGTACTACTGTACACAGTGGCGTTCGTATTGATTCCTCGATCAGTAATGACGGTAGTACTCGATCTGACGGTAGGTTGGTACCTTATTCAATTGCTCTTTGTCCGCTTGTCCTTGGTTGTGATCCTGCTGCTACTCACCTGCTCTGCTCTTCAGTGTCGTCAGTCTCTCCAGCCAGCGTATGCAGAGCAGAGGCCGGACGGACGGACTCCGATCCCCGGCCCGGCCGAACGGCCGACCGGCATGTGCCGCCGCCGGTTATGTGCATGTGTTTATCAACTTGTGTCTACACCAAGTATACTCACGTAAATCCGGTGGAAGTGTTAGCTGCATTCTGTGGGTGACAAAGTGACACGTCCACACGTATCAGCTGTCATGTGCATCAGCACACGTACGGTACGGTCTAATTGAGGATCCACAATCTATACTCCCTCCATCCCAAATTGAATAAAGAGTGAGTGGTCAAACTTTTGTCAAAAAGTCAAACGACTTATAATTTGAGATGGAGGGAGTACAACTTTAGGGCAACCACATATACTAATTAATCGATCATATATACGTATATATCCTTAGCTAAGATTCGCACAAAGAGTAAGTCCTAGTTTTGTAAGTGTAAGAATAAAATAAATAAATCCTAATTGTAACACACAAGATAAAGGAGCAAGTAAGGGGAAAAGGCACAAGATAACCAGATTTTCCCCTGTAGTATTTTGGTATGGTATTGTTGTCACAACCCTCTTCTTCGTTTTGGGGCATCTTATAAGCCACTAAGATTCGGATAAGCTCCTGTCCAACAGCAAATATTCATTCGCCACTCTGGCATGGCCTCATAATAGACAAAACGCATCTCCCTATATATGGTTTCTCATCTCCTGGTTGCTGGTTGTACAATTATTTAGTTGCATGAAATAAATATGACTTGAACAATTGGTGTTTATGAACAATGTCTATTTTTATTGTCAATCTTCTCAAAACGATTTGTGCACCAAAAAGAAGGCCATCCAGCGTGGCCACGTCATTGGCCGGCGCCGCCGTCCGATCGGCCACGGACGGCCCAGATTAGGCGAATCCCGGCCATTTTGCAAAAAGCCCCTTTAACTCGACAAAATATAACCCGCAGTCCATCTTCCTCTCCCGTTTTTTTTTTAGAAAAGGCCCTCTACTTTTTTCTGAAATCAGCCCGCAGTCCAGGCAGGCCTGCCTTCTTACTTGGGCTGACTTTCCCGCTACATGGGCCTTAATGGGCCGAATACGGTCCGAAGCTGGTATCCTTTCCTACAAATCTTTTTCTTTTAATGAACAAATTTTGTGAAAATTTAAAATTACATAGTTAATCACAGGAAAATTATAAAATAAAAAATCAAATCATTTCAGAATCCTCAAAAATAAATCTATGTAGTAGATCCATAATAGAACATGTTTAAGTAAATAGTTTTAACTGAATATTTCACCTTTGTGTTCTTAGGGTAAATATGAAAATCAAATAAGAAACTAAAAAAAAAAAAAAAGCACTCCTCATGAGAAATAACATCATTTTAAGCTTCCGGCTACTTCTACTTCTCTCTCCTTCATAAATACTTTTAACCATTTTTCTCCAAAAAGTAAAAGTTCCATTTCAACAACAAAAGCAAAATGTTACTTACTACATTCAGATAGTTACAACGACACATAGCTAACCTTAATACTTATCCAATCACCCTAACCCTAACCCAACACACTGCCCATTACTCATCATCATATAATAAAAACGATATGATAGTTCCATTTAAAAACAAAAAAAATATAACTAAAATAATACCATCATCATGATGAACCCTCCAAAATATATAACAACTACAACAACATGCTACAAACCATGACACTAAAAAAAAATAACCTTATCTATGTAGATTATAAACATTTAAGCTGTAAAATAAAGCAAAGCCTATGTGAATACAATATTAATAGTTCTTGAATTCAATTCACAAAAAAAATATTTGTAGTACAAAAATATCATAGGCCCTAATGGCCTGGCGGCAACGCCGCGACCATTTCTAGTGTAATTACTAAATTAGTACTTGTCCGATACAAAGAAAAGAAATATACTGTATTAAAGATGACGACGACGGGAGAAGAAATAAAAAAAAAGGTGGCTGGATGCACGCGGAATTAGCGAGGATGACACATGAGCACATACGCAGCGCAGTAGACTTGCACACGGAGACGAGGATGATGATGGTGGTGAACAACCAAAGAAAATCCCAGTTTCCGTCGAGTAGATGTGTGGTGGTCATAGTTGGTGTGGGACGTGTTTGTCACTAGATCGATCGCTCATCTCTCCATGGCCTGTCGCCGCTGTCGGCTGTCTCCCATAAATGCAGTAACGATGAACTGCCCATTTTCCGTCAGCTCTCAACAGTACCGGAGCCGGAGCCCTGGCTCCTTTTGCCAAAGGGGGCCTAAATGAGTCGATGATTTATGTAACTGAATATGATATCAAATTTAGAGGTGCCAAATACTTGCTACCACAAAATTACATAGAAATGATGCGTCCAACTCAATAATACTATGAAAGTGTTAGTGTTGGAATAAATATAAAATGAACGCTTCGTCTTTCCTAGCTAGTTCAACCACTCCATAATACTCTGGGAGTTTAGCTAGTTCTAATTAAAGAATTCCAAACGTGTGGGCCCGGCACTACACGGCACGGGCACGCCTTCGGGCACGGCACGCCAGGCACGTCTGATGAAGTGTGTCGTGCCGTGTCATGTCAACGTGCCGAACTCCAGGTCCAAGCACGGTACGACAACACCTGGGGCGTGCCGGGCCGTCCCGTGCCCCAGGCGTGCCCGTGCCAGCCCGACACTAAAGAGGGAAAACCCCTCAAACATCTCATTTCAGCATTTCAAACTTGAAAAAAACAGCAAAACACACATGATTTTCAAACTACAACTACTTCAAGCAGGGGCTGTGCAATGGTTGCCTCATTAAAAACCTGTCTAGGTAAAACTCACCCTTGTGAGATAAAACCCTAAACAGGAAAAGAGTGCAGCCAGCCCCAGATAAATTGTTCATTACATCCAAAAGTTCACCCAAGTTCACCCACACACACAAGTCTTAACTCTTAAGCTATTACGGCCAGCATAAATGAAAAACTAATCAAGAACAAGATTCTCAAAGCACTCATCCAGATCCTTGTCCTCCACCATGTGTTGGATCCTTGTTTCAGCATTCTCCCAATCCTTGATGCAGGTAAGTGCCTCCACAGTCTCAGGGTTCAGCCTCCGGCGACACTCCTCGATAATCCTGCCGGTTGTGCTAAAAGTAGATTCTGAATATATGGTTGAAACAGGCACATTAAAGATATCTTTAGCAAGAATAGAAAGAACTAGATATGTAAGCTTGTGCTCATGCCACCATTGCATAATGTCATAATCATCACCAAGGTTGTTGACTGTGTCACAGTCCAGAGAGGATGCAAGTTCACTAGTGTTAGAAGTAGAAGCTGCTTGTAGCAATGAAGTGGCAGAAACATTTCTAGAATCTGATAGATTAGAAGGGTAGAACAACCAATACCAACATCAAGATCATCATCATCATAAATGTCAGCCCAAGCTATTCTTTTCTTACCAGACCTAGATGCAGGAACAACCCTTTTGAGCCTTTCAGCACCATGCATGACATCATACCTGTTGTACAATTTAAACAGAAGTGATCTAGTATCCAACAACTTGTTAGTGTAATCAGTATGAAACAATGCATTAAACTTCCTAAGCACTTTGATAAATCCCTTAATTTTTTCCTCTTGGGTCCAATATGAATGCAATGCAATAAAGATCAGGTATGTTTTCCAATATTTTATTATATTTGTCAATCATAGACTGCACAACAGGTCTAAGATGCTCATCATGTTGATAGTCACACAAATGGATAGCAATCCTAACAAGATGATGTATAGCAAGATCAGAAGTTGGATAGTACACACCGGATAAATCAACAGTAGCATTATAAAACAGTTCAAGAAACTTCAACATCTTACTTGCCATATTCTAATATTCATCAATCAAGAGAAAATGATCACTTATGGCCCTAGGGTAATTAGCCTCAATGAAAGTATGGAAAGTACTCTTATGAGGCATCAAAGCTCTAAGCATTAGGTAGGTGGAGTTCCACCTAATAGGCATATCAAGTGCAAATTTTCTAGTTGTAACACCACTAGCAATGCAATAATTTTTGTATGCAGCAATCCTTTGATTTGAGGAGTTCAGAAAGGATATTGCTGTTCTAAAAGCCTCAATGAGAGGATTAACAGCCTCGAGCTTCTTTAACTATCGGGTTTATAATATGACAGGCACATCTTTGATGCAAAAAACAAATCAAGACCCAAATATTCTCTAAGAATAGGTTTGAGTTTATCCATGGCATTTTTATTGGCAGATGCATTATCCAAAGTCACGTAAAATACCTTATTAAGTATCAAGAACATTTTTAATACGCTCGGCAATCTTATCGGCATTATGGGACACATCAATCAACGTTAAACCAAGAACTTTTTTTTCTCTAAAATCCAATCAAAGCATTAATGTAATGAGCCACATCAGAGATGTAATCCTCTTTAGCCTTTCCGCACCATATATCGGATGTAATAGCAATAGATGAAACAATATTACTTTGCAAACAAGCAATCGTTTGTCACATTTCTCATTAAAGTACATAAACAGATCCCTACCAGTGGTTTGTTTAGAGACACCAACAAAATTAGGATTATGAGCAATTTTAATGTACTCTTTAAAGGCCTCGTTTCACAAATCATAATAGGCAAGTCTAGCCTAGCAAGCATACGAACAAGTTGAACATGAGCCACATCTCGAAGTGTACTCAAACGACGAACAGAACCATCGGGATTAAAAGTAAGAGTAGATTAGGACAAACGACATTTATCGCATCGCTGGACACACTTAGCACGATTGTAAGGTCCTAGATGGCTAGAGGGGGGTGAATAGCCTATAAAATTTTCTACAAGCTCAACTAAACAAACCGATTAGTATAAAACATGGCGTAAAGCGGTTTGCACTAGCTATAGTGGTCTTGCAAGCCTTCTAATGACAAGACTAAATATTTCTATGATCTCTAGTCCACTCAAGGTCTATGTCACTACTCTAGCTAATGAGCAATCCTAATAAGGTCCTTATGCTAGCAAGAACAACTACACAAAGCAAGTGCTAGCTCTCTACTCAAAGTAAACTAGGAAAATAATGCAAGAGAGCGAGCTAGATATACCGCCGTGTAGAGGATGTCAACCAATCACCGGGAACAAGAATAATCAATCACTCAAAGGTGATGATCCAAACACCGAGACAATGAACAAGTCGATTTGTTCACCCGAAGTTCGCTTGTACACCGACAAGTTACTCTCCGGTTGTGCCGACCAACACAAGGATGGTGTTTGAGCTAGGCGGTGCCCTTGCTAGCCTCAACACACCACTCACAAGTGAGGTAACCCAAAGCACGAGCAATGTATTCCTTGCACTTTGTCTTCCCCGACGAGGAGTGCGTAATCCTCTCACAAATCAACAGGAGATGGCCAAGAAACAATCACCTCTTCTTGCCAACAACTCCACCAATCCACCAAGCCGGCTAGGAGCGGTGTCTCCAAGAGAAACGGAAATCCACCGGCTCACAACGATCCCCAAGTGCCTCTAGATGCAAGAACTCGATGCAATGCACTAGGATCAACTCTTCTCTCAAGAATGAAGCTCAAATCAAGAATGAGAGAGGAGGGAGGCTTGCTTGCTTGCTCAAAGGTGATAGGAATGATTCAAATGTCCAAGAGAGAGCAAGAGGCAGCCAAGGGGGGTATAAATAGGCTCCACCTAAAAATGGAGCCGTTGGGGAGGAACATGCAATTCTGGCGGGCCGGCCAGGGACGCGCCCGGCCGGACTCATGCATGAGTCACGTCGATGAGTCCGGTCACAACCGACAAAACCCAACATGCCAAATTTAGAACCCCGCGCAAGCGTCCGATCGAGGGGAATCATGCGTCCGGTCATGCTTCCGGTGCATGCGTCCGGCCACTCCCCGAAATAGACCACGAAAACATGCTCTCTGTTCTTTTGACCGGAACCACACACCGGTGCGTCCGGTCGATTTTGCATGCTTCCGGTCGCGGGTCCGGTCACCGCGTCCAGTCGCCTCTGCTCCAAACCGACTTCCGTCACTTGTTTCTTGTTGCCGACACGTCGAAGAACACCTCGACACCATGTGTTAGCATTTTGAAAATATTTTCATCAAGCGCGGAGTTAGCTCTTTAGGTTAGAATGCATGCATATGAATCTTGAACCTAAAGGCACGTGAGGATCGATATGTACGAAAGTTTTCCCCTCTTTATAGTACGGCTTATCGATCCTATAATCACCCACACCCTCTATGGTGTCTTGGGTGTGAAATCAAAAGCCCTATGGTTATACCTTTGCCTTGGGGTCAATTGATCTCCGAAACTCCACTAAGTTGCATGCTTGATCATCTTTTGGATCACCTCGATCCATCCTCCATGATCACAAAGCACCAACTCCGGCACGACCAATCTCCAATCTAATCAAACACTTAGCATCGAGAGATTAGTCCTTAGGTGTCACTAATTAGCCAAAACCAAACTAGAGATCTTCAACGATGCCTAACAAGATGGCCATTGCCATTAGCAGAATAAGCAGAGTACCTCTTGCCACAGTGCTTGAAAGTGGCGGCATAGCTAACCGAGACACCATCCTCATCTCTAAAATGCTTCTCAAAATCTTCCCGGATAGGTGAGGTAGAAGGGCGATTAGAAGATCTCACCTCACTCTGGCCGCCGGCGTCGGGTACAGGGTCGTCAGTGCCCTGGCCATTGGTGTCGTCGGCGGCCAGAGCATCAGCAGCAGGTTGCCCGAAGAGCTCGGCAGCGTCCGCCTAGACATTATCATCCTCATCATCTCCGGCCATCTGACACATACGCAGTTCGTCATTCTGTGTATGCCCGATCTCGTCCTCCTCTTGTCTCCCAGCGCCTAGGGCCATCGTCGACGACCCCGGTACATCGACGGCCCGAGAACGACCTGCATCAAACAAAGAAAGAGTCAGAGATGGAGGGAAGCAAGAAGGGATGGAGGGAAGCTAGATGGGGATTGAAGTACCTCGACGGCCGGAGCCCCAGAGACCTCGTCGACGAGACATCCCCGATTCACACCCCCGGTACCTCGACTCGGCCGGAGCCCCCGGAGGTGGCGGTGGCGACAAGGGCGACAAATCGATAAGGGAGTCGGAGATGGGCCAAGGATGCCGAGGAATAGGCTCAATCGACTTTTAGGGACAAGGAACAAGGGGACAGAATCGACAGATGGGGTTTGAGGGCCGGATCCACGGATCCGAGGTAGAACTTAGAGAATAGGTGAGATCGAGGGCGGAGGAACGGGGAAAAGGAAACCTCCTACCTTGGGAGACCTTACCCACCGGAAGATTCCATGGGCCGCGTCGATTGAATGCGGTGAGGAGCGGGGGAGAGGCGAGGAGCAAGCGGAGAGGAGCAGGGAGAGGCGAGCGGCTAGGGTTAGGGGTTGCAAGCGGGCGGGGCGAGCGGATGGGGAAAAATCCCGCGTCGACCAGCTTTTATAGTGCCCGGCGGTCGCCCTAAATCGAACGGCTAGCGTCCCTCCCCCTCCCGATCCAACGGCCGGGAGCTGTGCCTCGCGCCGTGCCTCCCGCTGGAGCGGATCGGGCCGCGTGCCGCCCACGGGCCGATTCCGCGCCCGAGCACGGGCACGGCACCAGGCCGGGCCAAGCACGGGCACGGGCTCTATCGGACCGAGCCGTTTGCATGCAGGCCACGGGCCGCCCGTTTTCAATGAGCCCGGTTGGAATTCTTTAGTTCTAATAGCAGGAGCACCAGACCCGTCGCGCACAGACTAGAGAGACATGCACGCTCGAATCGTTGGCTGTTTTTAAAACCAGTGACCGCGGGAATGGAATTGCGACAGTCCACGCTACTGTTGTCACCTAACTCGTGGCGGAGTGCAGTTGCGAGGTGTGGCTGTGATCGAGCGAGCTAAACTATATAAAGCATCCCCAAACAAATGCACGGAGCGCCGCCCTTGTCCCAACGCGAGCGCGAGCGAGCACCGGCGGCGCCGGCCGGGAGGACTGCTGCTGCGATGGGGGCCGACGCCAGCACCATAGATGGGGGCCGCTCCTCGGCGGGAGGCAGGCCTCCGACTCCGACGAGTTGGACACGCCGCCGGTGCGCACTGTGGGGACGCGGTGCGCATGGTCTGGGACGAGTCCAAGCGCCTCTGGGCCATCGGCCTGCCCATCGCCGTGAGCATGATGAGCATGTACGCCGTCAGCTCCGTCACCCAGATGTTCGTCGGCCAGCTCGGCAACCTCCCGCTGGCCGCCGCCTCCATCGGCCTCTCCGTCTTCGCCACCTTCGCGCTCGGCTTCCTCCTCGGCATGGGCAGCGCGCTCGAGACGCTCTGCGGCCAGGCCTTCGGCGCCGGCCAGGTCGCCATGCTCGGCGTCTACCTCCAGCGGTCCTGGATCATCCTCATTGCCACTTGTGTCGTGATGACGCCCGTCTTCGTCTTCGCCGAGCCGCTGCTCCTGCTGCTCGGCCAGGACGCCGACGTCGCGCGTGAGTCCTCCAGGTTCGCCATCTACGTCATCCCTCCATCTACGCCATGGCGATCAACTTCGGCGCCAGCAAGTTCCTCCAGGCGCAGAGCAAGGTCACGGTGCCCGCCTACATTGGCTTCGGGGCGCTCCTCGCATGCATCCTCGTCAACTACCTCCTCGTCTACGTGCTCGACTGGGGGCCTCCCCGCCGCCGCCGCCGCCTTCGACGTCGGCCACTCGGTCATGGCGCTCGGCCAGGTGGCCTACATCATGGGATGGTGCAAGGATGGCTGGAAGGGATGGTCCACCGCCGCCTTCCACGAAATCTGGGGATTTGTCCGGCTCTCGCTCGAATCCGCCGTCATGCTCTGCCTCGAGATATGGTACATGAGCATGATCACCGTGCTCACCGGCGACCTGGAGGACGCGCAGATTGCCGTTGACTCCCTAGGCATATGGTACGACACCACGTTGAATATATACCAATTAATAAGATTATAGAAATGCTTCTTGGACACTTTTCTTTGATCTGTTTTTTGGGCATAAGTAACATTTCTCCTGTATGTATCAGCATGAACATGAACGGATGGGAGAACATGATCTTCATCGGTCTCAATGCCGCTATCAGGTCCAATCCAGAGAATCTTCCTCTTTCCAATCCAGATAGCTTGCTGTTGCGGGGTACTGACACAATGCAACCTCTGGCTTTCTTGTCCATTTACTAATTTTCAGCGTCCGGGTCTCCAATGAGCTTGGCTCCGGCCGTCCAAGGGCCGCATTGAACGCCGTCATCGTGATCGTCGGCGAGGCGCTGCTGATCGGGATCGTGTGCATGGCCCTCATCCTCATCTTCAGGGACAGCTTCTCCATCATATTCACCAGCGACGCCACGCTGCAGCGAGCCGTCGCCAAGATCGCCGGCCTGCTCGGCCTCACCATGGTGCTCAACAGCGTGCAGCCCGTGCTTTCGGGGGTCGCGATTGGGGGCGGATGGCAGGGCCTCGTCGCCTACATCAACCTCGGCTGCTACTACATCTTCGGCCTGCCGCTGGGCTACTTGCTCGGCTACAAGTTCAACTTTGGAGTCGGGGTATAAGCATGCTGTTTACTTGCAATCACAAGCTTTTATGTTTGCATGAATGAAACACACGTGATTAACCAAGTAGTGATTTAATGAGTTACTATTTGCATTCCCTCACATTTTTAAGTTTTTGTCTCCGATGATGTTGATGCTTGCAGGGGATTTGGTCCGGCATGCTTTCTGGTATCGCACTTCAGACGCTCATCTTGCTAGTTGTGGTTTGGAGGACAGATTGGAAAGCAGAGGTAACACAACAACCTACTAGCTCCATGGCTTTTTGTACCATCATCCCCTTTTGTTTTTGCCATCCCATGGTTCTTGCAATGCAACAGCTGCAGTGGTATAACTACTTTCACATGATTGTTGATCTCCTTTAATTTGTTTTGGCAACTGCAGGCAGCACAAGCTTCAAGCCGTGTGCAAAAGTGGGGTGGCAAAGGCACTGATGAGGTCAAGCCCCTCCTGGAGTAGAGTTTTTTTTTTTTCCGAGCCGGCATTCACCCGTTTTTTCATTAAGAGATCCTAAAGTAGAGTTAGTGTAGTACTATCAGGCAAGCTTAATTTGCTGCCTCGTCTCACTTTGCTACTGTAGGACAAATATCAAGCTCATTTCATTTGAATAAACAAAAACATGCTTGAGCACTGGCCAGCTGAAATTTGTTTAGCACGGTGCAGCTTTAGGAACAATTCACCAAATGGGTGAAAAGAAAGCGTTTTCTCCTATAGTGCCACGGAAAACACGGTTAGACACGCCGCTGGCGATGAGCCGATGAGCAGAGTACAAAAGCTTCTCGAGGGCTGGGGCCTTGGGGGTGCGCAGGCGTCGAGGGCTTGACGGACGAGCCAGAGTGCGAGGGGGGGCGAGCACATGGCCTTGGGGAGCACTTGTGAGACATGGGGACAAGACATATGCCAAACAGATGAAAGGAGAATGAGAGTGATAACATATGACCAAATTGATAAGAAGAAAGAGAGAGAAAGAAAACACATGTTCTAGAATTCAGTCCTATGAGATCTGAGGCGACCGGGCCTTACTTAGTTGCCCAAAAGTTAGAATTTTTCTAATTGTAGCACTTTCGTTTGTATTGGTAAATATTGTCCAGTCATAGACTAACTAGGCTCAAAAGATTTATCTCGTGATTTACAACCAAACTATGTAATTAGTTATTTATTTACCAACATTTAATGCTCCTTACATTTAATGCTCCTTATATGTGTTTAAAATTGATGTGATGGAGAAAGCGTGAAAAAATTGTAACTTTTGGAAGGTAAACATGACCTGGGGTTCATGCATTGTCTGCCACTCTGCCGTATTTTGCTATTGAGCTGACATAAACAACAGAGAAAAGCATGATAGATGGTCAACAACGCCGCCTCATACTTTTGCAAAATAAAAAGGCACATGTGACATGTATAAATAGCAACACCCCCTCCGCCCCCCCCCACCACCACCACCAAAAAAAAAAAAAAAAAAAAAAGGGCAAAAGGTAAAGAAAAAAGATAGATGCCTTTGTGTCGTTGTACAAGTTTACATCAAACGAATTTTATTTTATTTTTTAGAAAAAATCTGTTTTAGATAGGTATGTTGGTTAGCATCTATGTCATTAAAAATGTTTATAGAATTATCTGCTAACTGCAAAAACAGGGGAAAATAATGGTTATCCACAACATGTTCTCAGAGAGAAAGAATGCCCGGGAGTAGTTTTACTAATATAATGTAAGTCTTTTGGTCTTATGAAAATTAGGTTTCTCTTGTACAATAGTTTATAAGGCGATCAGAACAAAATTTGAAGAGCAATTGTAGTAGAACAAGTTTTATGAAATTTTGTTTTTGTAAAATCAGATATCCAAACAACCCTATGGGCTATGATCATTTCAATCTTTTTATCTAGTTTAAACATGCGTATACAAGTATTCCATTAAAATAGCTTTTGTTTTACCGCTAAAATTGCTTAAGTAAGTTTTATCGATAAAACTACTTATGGTAAAACATTGCTCCATCATTCCAAGAGTAGTAAACTAATGAGTTTTCTGGTTGACTAAAAAAAGTTGAGAGCATATTTGTTGGCTTCCTTCAGCAGTTTTTAGTCTCATTTTTAAAAGATAGGTAATTTTATATTAGAAACCCCAAAGTATTTCTAAACCACCTAACTGTTTTTGTACTATCTTTCTCTCTATCACGAACTCTGTCTACTAATTCTTTCCTGAATTCTTTAGATTGGCACAATGGATACGTGCCTATATGTCCACATGATGAGTTTGCTTTGGCAGTACCAAAAGATTGGAATTGAGAATTATTAGATATGTATATTTTTAAATCTTAAAAGAAGTAAGAGATATAAGAAGATTGTTTTGGAAACTCTTGAGATGCTCTTACTCACTCCGATAAACATGCAACTATGGTTTGAATGCCACTTAAAGTGGTTTTATCTTTGACAAAATTTATAGTGAATACTCCCTCCATCCCAGATTATAAATATTTGACTTCGTTGAACCCAAGTTTGATCATTTATTTTTTTCAAAAATTTTATGCACATACAGTCAAATTTAAGTCATTATTGAAGAAATTTTATTAATAAACCAAGCCACAACAAAAGAATAATGGGTTGAGTACTATTTATATTTATGACTCCAAATTAATTTATTAAACAAATATTTTGTAATAAATCTAACTATATATATTTGATATATTTAATATTTTTATATTTATAATTAATTTAAATTGAGATACTGAACCATAACACGTGGTAGAATTGTACTCCGTACGCATTCTAATGGAGGGAGTATACTATCGTAAAACACACTACTTTTGTGATAATAAAGCTGTAATAAACGTACGGAGCACATGTCGGCACACCGATCATCACGAGATGCGTTTGGATTTGGAGCAGGAGGAGTGGAAGTCAAGCAGTCCACGGGGTAGTAGCTGCGCTGCACCTAAACCCGCGGCCGAGGTGCTGTCGTAGCGCTGGTGTAGTTGCGAGGTGTGGCTGCGATCGAGCCAGGCAACCAACAAACCTTCCCGTAATAAATGTCGGAGGACGCGGACACCGACGACCGACGCGACGCCCTCTTTGTTCCTTCGCGAGCTGCGAACGCGAGCACCGGCGGCGCCGCAAGGACTCCTGGGATGGGGGCGACGACGCCAGCAGCATCCAGGGCGCCCCGCACCACGGCGGCATGCTGGCCTCCGGCGGTGAGCCCGACACCCCGCCGGTGCGCACCGTGGGGACGCCGCGCGCATGGTGTGGGACGAGTCGAAGCGCCTGTGGGGCATCGGCCTGCCCATCGCCGTGGGCATGCTGAGCATGTACGCCATCAGCTCCATCACCCAGATGTTCATCGGCCACCTCGGCAACCTGGAGCTAGCCGGCGCCTCCATCGGCCTCTCCGTCTTCGCCACCTTCTCGCTGGGCTTCCTCCTCGGCATGGGCAGCGCGGTGGAGACGCTCTGCGGCCAGGCGTTCGGCGCGGGCCAGGTCGCCATGCTCGGCGTCTACCTCCAGCGCTCCTGGCTCATCCTCCTCAGCGCCTGCGTCCTCATGACGCCCGTCTTCGTCTTCGCCGAGCCGCTCCTCCTCCTCCTCGGCCAGGACGCCGACGTCGCGCGCGAGGCCGGCAGGTTCGCCATCTACGTCCTCCCTTCCGTCTACGCCATGGCCATCAACTTCGCCGCCAGCAAGTTTTTACAGGCGCAGAGCAAGGTCACCGTGCCCGCATACATCGGCTTCGGGGCGCTCCTCGCCTGCGTCCTCCTCAACTACCTCCTCGTCTACGTCTTCGGCTGGGGCCTCCCCGGCGCCGCCACCGCCTACGACGTCGCGCACTGGATCATCGCGCTCGGCCAGGTGGTTTACATCATGGGGTGGTGCAAGGACGGCTGGAGGGGATGGTCCTCCGCTGCCTTCCGCGACCTCTGGGCCTTCCTCAGGCTCTCGCTCGAGTCCGCCGTCATGCTCTGCCTCGAGATATGGTACATGAGCACCATCACCGTGCTCACCGGCGACCTCGACAACGCACAGATTGCCGTTGACTCCCTAGGCATATGGTAAGTGACATCGGACTACTAATCTAGGTATTATATTGGATTCCATTCTTTAGATTTTGATTGAGGAGCATAATCTAGATTTAGAGGAGCATAATCTTTTTGCATTGGGCACAGCTAACCAACCATAACTAACTCACAAACATGGCTCTTCTCCCATAAATCTTCAGCATGAACATCAACGGATGGGAGGGCATGATCTTCATCGGACTCAATGCCGCTATCAGGTCCAGATAATTAAACCCACTTGTTTTGTTTCCTTATTATATACAAAACTCTATACTTACTGTTGCCGACACTAATAATATGCAACCTCTGCTCTGACGTGCTCTGCTCCTTGGCCATGCTCTCAATTTCAGTGTCCGGGTCTCCAATGAGCTCGGCTCCGGGCGTCCAAGGGCGGCATGGAACGCCGTGATGGTGGTCGTCGGCGAGGCGCTTCTGATCGGAATTGTGTGCATGGCACTCATCCTCATCTTCAGAGACAGTTTCTCCATCATATTCACCAGCGACGCCACGCTGCAGCGAGCCGTCGCCAAGATCGCCGGCCTGCTCGGCCTCACCATGGTGCTCAACAGCGTGCAGCCCGTGGTTTCGGGGGTCGCGGTTGGGGGTGGATGGCAGGGCATCGTTGCCTACATCAACCTCGGCTGCTACTACATCTTCGGCCTGCCCCTCGGCTACTTGCTCGGCTACAAGTTCAACTTCGGAGTTGGGGTAATTCTCGCATCACAACCGCATGTTGTTTCCTTGCAATCACAAGCTGGAATTGTTATCCATCTCTATGTTACATGGATGAATGAAACATACATAGTTAGTCAGCCCTTGTAATTTAATTAATTAATTAGTTAATTACATTCCCTTATATTATAATTTTATTTAATCTCCGATGATGTTGGTGCTTGCAGGGGATTTGGTCTGGCATGCTTTGTGGTGTCACACTTCAAACCATCATCTTGCTAGTTGTGATTTGGAGGACAGATTGGAAAGCAGAGGTAACAATCTACTAGTAGTAGTTTGAAGGCTTTTTGTACTATCTGTCCCTTGGTTCATGTTCTTCTTTGTTTTTGGCAACTGCAGGCAGCACAAGCTTCAAGCCGTGTGCAAAAGTGGGGCGGCAAAGGCTCTGATGAAGTCAAGCCTCTCCTGCAGTAGAAATGTAGAATTAGTAGAAATCAAGTGTATTTTTCTTGCCCCACTGATACCAGGCTCGTTTCATTTGAATGGAATAATCATGCATGGGCACTGGTAAAGTGTTGTAGCTGAAATTGTTCGCACTTGAAGCTCAAGTAGCTTCTCTTGTTTTCTCTCGCCGCATGACTACATGAGGTGTAGTTGGATTGCTGTGTGTGGCTGAACTCAGAGATGTGTAGTACAATGATTCTTCGCTAGCAGTTGGTACAATGGTGTCAGGAAATGTTGTTGGTCAGGATTAAGATGGGATAAGAAAGAACCCTTGATTTGACAAATTCAGAGTAGTGTAACCATCGGCCCTTAACTTAGTACTCACTCCATTCCATAAAGCTTTCAACTATAGGAAGCGTGTCGGTCAAACTTTTCAACTTTAACTAGGTTTGTAGAAAATACGATGCAATGTTTATATCCAAATAAATTTATTAAAAACTAGACTTTAAGATTTTTTTCGATGATATTAATTAATTAAGTATAAATATTTATATATTTTAATATATAATTGTGGGCAGTTTGAAAACGTTAACTTCTCGGGAAGCGAGAATTGCATGCTTGCGGAACGGAGGGATTATATGTTTTTGGAAGAAGAAAAAATGGAGACATATCCAAGCAACGAGAAATGATGAATCCACATTCAAATAGTAGAAATATAGGTAGCCATCGGCGCTTAAACATTTATTATTGACATGATGGATCTACATTCAAATAGATGGCACATGCTACTGTTCGACAATGATAGATTTTAATTAGATACCCTCACTATTGGACAAAGATCCTTCACACCAGATAATTGTTGATTCCGGGGAATCCTCGAATGCTACGAGAGAAGTATAGAGTAGAAGCTTTATTCGTCAACGCAACACCAAATCAATCCAATAAAATAAAGTTTAATCATTCCAAAAGGATTCGTTTGGTGTGTGTTTTTAGGGAAAAACAATCAGAAGCCTCTACAACCTCAGTGACGCCCATGTGTGTGGCCATGTACAACAAGTGAACGAGGACCAATCGATCAGTAGATCATTTTCCTCTCTGACGTGTGACATTTGTGTACCGTTTCTTGTTGCAATATACATCATCAAGCTTTAACACACCCAAGCTAAAAGTCTCTTGCGTTCAGAATCAAGCATTCAATGTGAAATCAACTCTTCTGACTATAATACCCCTATAGACTACGAATTTTGCAGGACTGTTGTTTACCAAAAAAAACGAAACATGCAATTCTCGCTTATCATTGAATTTTTGACCGAAGTTATTTTTTTTAGGGAAAAAGCTTTCCTCGGCTTTATTGATCAAATCAAGTTCACACACTTTGACCGAAGTTATATAAAAGCTACTAAAACTTTTTTGAAACAAAATAAGTACCATTAGATTAGTAATATAATATATTTTCATAATAAGTTAGTTAGAGGTATAAATCCTAACACTATTTATTATAATTTTGGTCCTCAAGGAAAGTTTACGTAAAGCTAGTTGGTAGTAACCCGGCTCATAAATGGTTGTGGAAATCATTTTGCCAAAACAAGAGAAAAGTGTTCTATTGGCTTTTTTTGCTCATAGACAGGCTCAGTACCAGGGATCTTCTTGAAGGAAACACATGCAACTCCCTGACTACAGTTGTGCTCATTGTGTCCAACATTGGGATGAAACTCTGCATCACCTATTTTTCGATTGCCCCTTGGCTTTGGCATGTTGGAACACTTTGACCTTCTTTGGTACCTTCAAACTACACCACCATAGAAATCTTTGAAGTCTTGAGTACGGCCGGCTTCCATTCTTTATGGGAATTGTTATAACAATGTGTTAGGCTATCCGGATGCTACTGAAATGATCTAATTTTCAAGAGTCTTCCCGGCTTCTATTGGGCGTTGTAAATTGATCTTCAAGTCTGAATTTGCCTTGGTTATCAAAGGTCAAAGCCTTCCTCTGTGCCAAAGTTTACTCAATGGCTAGACAACTTTGTGTAATTTTTTAATTTTCTTTGTAAGCTTTTTTTTGTTTCTTGATGTAAATTTGTAAGACCTTGTTTAAGTTCTTTTCAATAAAAGCACATTAGGGGCCTTGCCCTCCTGTTTTCCCTAAAAAAAAAATCTTGGTCAAATGTGAACAAATTTTGAGGTAATGATCTTATAGTTATGTTTACATGAAAGAGGGAGTAATACAATCTCTACTACATATATAATGCAAAAAAAATTTCATAAAGCCACACAAAGAAAGTGTCCCTCGCTGTCCCTATCATTATCTCCTAATCTTTCTAAATGCACCCAAACAAATACACTCCAAATCTAAACAACTTTTTAAATAAATGGGCCGGATCTATTCTAATCTCTTCTTTTTCTCTCACTCACCCATATCCCAGGGTCAGAACTGCTGGGATCAAACCTCATCAACCACCGTCCTAATCCCCCCGCTTAGGCGCGCGCAACAGTCCTCCCCTCCCGCACACGCGCGACCCTATGTCTCCCTGTCCCACACACTTCCCGGATGCGCGACCCTCCACCTCCATTGCCGCTCCTCCACCCGCTGCCACAGGGAGCGCCGCTCCTCCACCAGCCGGAGACGGGAGAGGGCCGCCCGTCGACAGGAGAGCGCCGCCGCTGCGTGTCGTGAGGCCAGCCGCTCGCCGCTGAGGACGCCAGCCGCCGCCGCTGGGGGTGTGCGGGAGCCTGGAGGTCCGCCCGCCGCCGCCTGGAGGTCCACTCGCGGCCCGCTGTTGCTGAGGACGCCCGTGGCCGTTGAGTCCGCCCGCCGCCGCTGAGGCCGCAATTCCGTCGAAACCCTAGCTCTAAGCATCGGCGGCGCTCCCGCGACTTCTCCCTCTCCCCAAGCGCGACGCGACTCTCCACCTCTCCCCCTCACAGCCGCATCGTGCGCTCCTGCTCCTACCTCATCGTAGGGGCGGCCGATTGGCTCGCCGCGACCGGCTGCGGCACGGTGGATTTGGTGGCGCGGCGGGCGGACAGCGCAGCGGCAGGCAGGAAAAACCCCGTACAACATGGCTGGGATCCGCTGGTCACGGTGCCAAACTTTAGACCATGGTGAGCCCCTCCCTCTCCCTCTCCCTCACTGTTTCTCCCTCTCCTATATCTGTGGCGTCCTCCAAGAAGTAGCGGCGAGGAAGCTGGCATCTTGTCGTGGTCTCTTGGCAGCTCCACGGAGGGATCCAGCATGATGCGGCTGCGTTGTGGTTCTTGGCTCCCTCACTATTTCTCCCTCTCCTAGATCACGCTCAATGTGTCTTGGTTGATGTTGTGGTTAGTTGTTGTTGTTCGGCTGGCATTTGCCTGCCACTGCTAATTCCCATATGACTGTTTCCATATGTCTAATTTCTTAATGACTATTTCCATATAGCATTGAAAACGAATAGCTATAAATCTGCAGGATGAAGATGGTCAAATTCTCCATTCAGATTTTGTTATTTTGTTAGCATAAAAATTGTTGAGAAGCAAATTCAACATGCTTGGCATGTTTGTTCTATCCTTTTCAATGCCACCATCGACTATCCTTGTTTGTTCTCTGATCCCAGGTGCACTCAAAAATCTTCCATAGATGGGAATTGCAGGATGGAGGATAGGGGGCTCAAAATCATCATGGGCAAGTGAGTTTGCCCTCCAGTTTTGCTTACTACCCTTTTTTTCCATTCTTTTGGTTTTTTTGTTTGTATAATCCTAAAGCTGACAATTGGTGTTTATTTTTTTCTCATGCTGTAGCTATCAGCTAGATATCAATATTAACAAAACAATTGATTCTTTTAAGCAGTATGCAATCTATTTCCCTCCTTAAGGTAAATCCCTGTGCCTTGCGTGTAAATTTATGAGAGACAATGATAGAATTGTAGAAATTCTATATTTCTTCTCTTGGACTTGTATCTGCCAGAGTCAGTGAAGTGTTAGTGGATCTCCTGTCAGACCTTCAGTTTTAATTTTTGTTTGGTTGGCTGCTTGCAAATTATTCTATAATTAGCACGAAACTGGTTGTCGTCAAATATAGATTCTATCTTTTGATTGTTTCAGATGAGCAGCAGCAACTGCTTTTCTGATGACTTTTTCCATGGCTGACCACAAGCTATCTGCTCTCTGATGACTTTTTCCAAATGAACAGGGGCTGCAATAGTAAAACACTAAAACCTGTAAGGCTCGAACTATGAAGGTATCTGCTCTCTGATGACTTTTTCCAAGAAAGTGAATGGTCTGGGCAAGCACTCCTTTTCTGTGGTCAGGTGACTGGTGAAGCAGCTCATCAGTTGATGAACATTGACACGAACATTGTTAAACTGGGCTGATAATTTTCTGTTTCGAAGATCCTGCTTAATTATAATTATCTTCTTTTGTGGAACCTGGTGTTGCTTGCAACTTGAAGGAAGTGGAAGGAGATAATGGACGATTGGGTGAAATTCCTGCGGTGACAAAAATGCTTCGCTTAACAGTATGTTAGTGTGCAGAGTTTTACAATCTCTTTGGCTTAAGAGTTTTTAGATATATATTTTTATCCTATTCTTGATAATCCTGACCGTTCTTGATATTCCTAATGGGTGGAAATCGGTTGCTTTGATGACAACAGTTGATGTTAACTCCCCGGATAAAATCCAAGGCAAGAACCACCAAAGCCCTCGGGTAACTTTTCTTGCTTAGAGGTTGCTCTGAATAAGTGGTTAAGTACACATCTCAAGCTTTTTTAGTGATTCTCCTGTTCAAAACTTCTTTCTGGTATGAAGCATTGTGCCTGGAATATTCCTTGCTCTGTTATTCCCCTATTAGTTTGCCAAACGGCCAACTAATAGTTGGACTTTTTTTCCCCTCAAATCACAATTTGTATTTGGGGTTGAGACTGGTGGTTGCTGTGTAGGTACATCGAGCAGTTGACAAAGAGGATTTGATTATCCGATGGCGGATCTGTGTAGGAATGCCATGCATAAGATCCATTAGGAGCGGCAGTCCCCGTGCATGAATGGTGACCTTGGCAGCGGTGGCAGCGTGACCCTCTGGCATGCTGGCAGTGAATTTTCTTATCCTGGTTTTGGACTCCATGCTTCTGCTCAGTCCTAAAAAACTGAATATCTGTGAAACATTGTACTATTAAGCTGTTCATAATTGTTTTGCCGGCAATCGATTTGCTATAATTATCTGGACCTCTGGGATATTCTAAGCTGCAAAGTAAGGCTTCTGTAGAAGGAATTTTTGCAATAGTATTATGCTCGGGTGATTTTTCACATTTAAAAGTTAATTAACTTAGAATTAGGCAAACATGTGGTTGTCTCTGCACTGTGAATTGCCACCGAGTCAGGAATTGTAAGCCTGTAACAACATATATACTACTAACTGGTAACATGCTAAGGCTATGTGAATACCTGGTTCCTAAACTAACCATTGCCTTGCTGTTTTCAGGTTAACAATTTCGACCCGGTACGGTGACGTGAGAGCCCTTAAAAGAGCATCAGCTGGTTCCGAATCTAGCCATTAAGGAAGCAGTGCTGGCCTACCTGAAGGAGCACAGCTGGCCTTAGAAGCTGAATTGATGGATGTTGAGTGCTTTGCTGACTGCAGATGCTGATGAATGGGGGTCATTTTTGTAGGAGGACCTCACTCTATCTAAAACAAGTTGTTGAGATTGTTTAGATGCTGAGAAGAGAAACACCCCGCTCTGTATTTTGAGCTGACGTGGCAAACGCTTTGTACTTTGGCACCTGGTGAAAGGATTGACCACCGTGCTACACAATTTATTTTGTTGTATTAAGCCTTGTTATTGGCCATTTAATAATGAGACTATTACTTGATATATCTTGAACTCAAAGATCTACTTAAGCAATCCAAAACTATAGATTGTGGATTGTATTTATGGTCATATATAAATATACGTGAGACAAAAAACTATGAAAAAATGTTGTTTCTAAGTTCACCCTCTACTCTCCTGCTCAAATTCGTTTAGATATAGACAAGAAATTTATACTTTATGTTATGTTTCTTTGGCAAAAAAAAACTTTATGTGTGACCGTAGCTATCACATCAACGTGCCCTAGCGTCTTTCTGTTTATATTCTTTCATGCAAAGATATCTTCTTTTCCTCGGTAACCGGAAAAGAAAAGAAAAGAAAATGACAAGGAGAGATAAGATATTTGAAGGCAAACACTCACCGACACGTGGGCCCATAAGTCCTGCCCATGACATCGCCAAACTGTGACGAGTCGTCATAACACACAACAACCTGCCTGTCTTGTCATCCGCAACTCCATATCCTCGCCGCCGCCGCCGCCTCCTCTCGCTGCGCTCCTCCGCTCCACTGGTGGTAGGGAGTGCAGCAGATCCATCCCGTGGCCTGGTCCGATCCCTTCGCTGCTGGGTAAGGAGCCTATGACCTTCGCTGCTCGGACGGATCGGTTCCCTCTCGCGCTGGTGAATCGCAGCCACTCTGTTGTTCTGAATCCAATCCGCTTGCCGCCGCCGCCGGCGGCTCTCTTCCGTTTTGTTCTGATTGCTTGTTTGCTTGCTGCTGCATCGTGCAAGGAACAGGATGTACTAACTCTCGTGCGTGCCTTTACCCCTACCAGTTTGTTTAGGATTCATTCTTCGATCGACACGTTTGGGATTGATTGGTTCGGTTGGGGGATGGCGCGTCGCCTGATTAGCCCCGCAGCGGCGTGCCGAGGCTGCGGTTTCGTTAGGCCCGGGTTTCTGGCTGCCTTCTCCTCCTTCCATGTGATTCCACTGCCCCTTATCTAAACTCTATACTAGTCACTGCGCTCTCATCTCTGTGTCTCCAATCTTCTTCTTCCAGTCCTTCAGAATTTTTTGGATTCTAGTTACCAGGTCACTCTACTTGTTAGACCAAGTTAGCATGTATACTAACTAACTAATATGAACTTCGATAGCACTGTAATTATCATAGACCAGCTGTTTTTTTTTTGCATTCTACATTTCATTCATGTCAGATTATATTGCCTGCTTAGCCGACCGGGGATTCTTCCCCATGTATTACACCCATTCTAGTGCTATTACTTACTGGTACATGCTTCTTCTGACATAAACAGATAAGCTGCTTATTGTCTTGTAGTTGTTGTCACTAAGTGTTATATACTGCAAAACCACCTCCTGTAGTCAGTGATTGCCTAGTGACTTCCTTCACTTTTGGCAGTATCGAACCTTGCCATCGTGCTCACCGAAGAGGACTTCGTCAGTAAAGAATTGCTTTAGCAACACTTACAATTTAAGGAAGGAGGTACCATTCCTTGCTATTTTTGTCGGATTCTTCTTCTTACTATAGTTTGTTGAATGCTGTCATCTGTTTTCAGTTATACATCTTTTTTTTGTGCCATAACCAGCTTATTATATACTTTGTTTTATCCTGTCACAGGGTTCACGTTGGATAAGATCCGAGCCTGCCTTATCACTAAATGTTAGTATCTTCCTTTATGCCAACTATTTATTATCATTATATAATCTATACATTTATGCACATATGTTCTGAGCTGCTACATGCTACATTACAAAATAGCTTGGTTCTTTTTGAAGTGTCTCTTGTTCTTCCTGAACACACAAGAGAGCTGAATTTTCTCTTTTGACTAGTAGGATGTAGTAATAGCAGTGTATTTCCTTAATATATTCAATTTGTGGCATCCAGTGTGCCTACATGGCTCTCCCATTTATAGTTTCCTTACCGTTTTTTCATATCCATAATTCAGAGGGTAAAGTTTGTTGGCAAGAGGACATCTTGTTCTGTTGCAACAGAGCCACCTCCTGCTGCCACTGAAGAACCAAACATGGATGCCCCCAAGGAGATATTCTTGAAAGATTACAAGGCACCTGATTATTATTTTGATATGGTAACTACATGCCTTTTCTAATTGCTTTCTTGTACAGAGTTCAGCATCTGAACATTTGTTGTTAGAAATTCTCTAGTTATTGTGCCCTAAGCGAGGTTAGCAGTTTCAATCCAGTTCCTGTTGGAGTAGCTGTTGTTTTAGACATCAACACAGTTTCCAGCATGAAGCTTTGACAATAATGTTAAGAAATATATCAGTGCAAGTTACACCTAGTAGTACTTAAACTAGTTTTGAAGAAAAAACACCCCCCCCAAAAAAAAAAAAAAAAAAAAAAAAAAAATTCACTGATCTGGCCATTCATCCTAGAGAAACATGTTCTCAAATGGGGCCAGCATGTAGACAGATGTGCACACACATAGTGATCTACATATCTTGATCCTATTAGTATTATTCCATGTTTGGGCTATTTTTCTTATAAATTGACTGTTGATTTGATTCCTTTTTTTTTGCCTTTTTTTGTTTCTAATTTTTACCGCCACCCAATTCAATTGCAGGTTGATTTGCAATTTCAACTTGGTGAAGAAAAAGACCATAGTTACATCTAAAATAGTTGTATCTCCTGGAGTTGAAGGTCAATATCTAACCTTGCAACTATTGTCCTGTACTTTCTTTCTATTTAGCAAAATATATCATATGGTACCTCATCGAGGCCTCTACATCTCTCTTGCATATTTTTTTCTTCTCCATCCTTTTTCCATTTAGATTATGATGAGAAGTAACTTTGGAGCTTAGACGAGCTTCTTAACTTCCTAACTAACTTTTCAATTGTAATATATTGTAGCTGGCATCTCTTTCTTGACTTCCTAACTAACTGTCAATTGTAATATATTGTAGCTGGCATCTCAGCTCCACTAATTCTTCATGGGCGTGACCTCAAGCTGTTATCAATCAAAGTCAATGGCACTGAGTTAAAGGTGATAATTAGTTCACATAGCATTTTTGTTGTGTTTAGATGTTTTAAAATTGCAGGAACTGATTTCTTTGCCATCCTTGTTACAACCAAACTGCTATAGTTTCATGATGAGTTTGAACATTGATAGCCATATCCTCGTCTTCTTTTAGATTAGAATAGATAGATTCTGTCACATATTTGTACAACAGTAGGTAAGATATATGGCATGTATTTGGGAAATATGCTGACAGGAATGTCGCATGATTACCTACAAACGGTGGGAAGAAACTTGTTTTGTTCCAACTCAGAATGAGTGTATAATTTATTTATAATCTTTCCAAGGGGAAAATAGGTAAATCAGATGGAGGCTTGCACTTGAATTATACTGGACAGATAACTGGGAGCCCATATGTTTGAAAAAATTGAAGGGATTGTGATGGGATAACAGAGGCATTTCCAGAGAAATAGTAGTTGTATATAGTAACATGCGGCAGTAGCCAAGTGGTCTCTTGTGGCTTGTGACATTAGATTACTTGCTCCATTCTATCATGTTTTCCAGTCGCACTATTGATATCGGCAGTGAGTTAGTGGGATACTGAAGTTTTCACTGGATTTCTATCCTTCGAATATTTCTTAGTATGATAGGGATTGCCTAATACACAACACAATTATCAGAAACCCTGCTGCAGTTAATATGTATTATTTTCTTTTGAAAAAAGTTTTGCCTAAAAACATACATTTTATTCTCCTATTTTGTTCCTCACCTTTCTGTATCTACTTGATGATTAGGGTGAAGAGTATAAAATCAATTCTCGCCATTTGACACTTTCAGCACCACCTGCTGGCGTATTCACCTTGGAAATTGTTACAGAAATATATCCTCAGCTAAACACATCATTGGAGGTACTGACTGCTTTTAGAGGGATACAGTCCTACACTCCTACTAGATAATACAATGTAGGCTAACAGCTAGTGTATCTTTTCCTCTAATTTCTTGTGCGTTCACAGGGGCTGTACAGGTCTACTGGTAACTTCTGTACTCAGTGTGAAGCAGAAGGGTTTCGGAAGATTACCTTCTTTCAGGTAGGTCTTACTTTCAGTAAAATTACTATATAGAATGGTGTTAAGGTTTACCTACTGTTTATTAACATCAGATAATGAATATTGATTCCATATTTACTTGTGGTTTGATATATGATATGACACATCAAATATCATGTCTCTATAAATATGATCTTCCACGAGTTTTTTTATGGGATCTTTCACGAGGTTTTGATATTGATTAATACATGTTCTGTATTTGAAAATGTTGAATGTTATCGCAGGATCGCCCTGATGTTATGTCAAAATATACTTGCCGTATTGAAGCTGACAAAACTTTGTATCCGGTATTATTGTCCAATGGGAATCTAATTGAAAAGGGAGACCTGGAGGTACACTAGCTTCCTAAGTCCTAATGCACTCATCACTCATTAGACCTAAGAAAGGGACAATCACTGCATGTCATTTTTCTTTTTCGTACTGTAGGGTGGAAAGCATTATGCACTGTGGGAGGATCCTTTCAAGAAACCAAGCTACCTGTTTGCTCTAGTTGCTGGTCAGCTGGGATGCCGGGAGGATTCATTCGTTACATGCTCTGGCCGCAGTGTAACACTAAGAATTTGGACTCCTGCCCAAGATTTGCCAAAAACTGCACATGCTATGTATTCTCTCAAAGCAGCAATGAAGTGGGATGAGGAGGTTGCTCCAGATTCATTACCTATAATTTCCCTGCAGTTTAGTTAGTTCAAATCAGATAGCTGATTCAGTTCTACCTCTTCTTCATGCAACGTGCCAGGTCTTTAGTCTGGAGTATGATCTTGATTTATTCAACATTGTTGTGGTTCCTGATTTCAATATGTAAGTTCTTTCCTCAATAGGGGTGTGTTTTTAACTTGTGGAACTTGATACTATGGTTAAATGTTAACAAACCAATTGCCCAGTTGTACAATATAGCATGATCCAAACTGTCTGTTGATAAAGGTAACTCTGTTAATTGCAGGGGAGCAATGGAAAACAAGAGCTTAAATGTAAGATTTCACCTTTGATGGGGAAAATTCTGCATATCAATTTGTTTTTAACACTGGTTTATGAATGAACAGATATTTCAATCTAGACTTGTGTTGGCATCACCAGAGACTGCCACTGATGGTGATTATGCTGCAATTTTGGGCGTTGTAGGACATGAGGTACATTCATTTGTAGATATATCTGCTCTTTGTTTTTAGTGATTTCAAATGTACTTACAACTCATTGCTTTTCCAGTATTTCCACAACTGGACTGGGAATAGGTAACTGTCTTAACGATATCACAATAATCATCGATATTCTTTTTATTTGCAATTATTCTATCTTAACTTGTATTTAATTCCTTCATGACTGATTAAGTTATGAGTATTTTCTTATCTTTTCACTTCCTGTTTTTTTTCCTCTTATTATCTCTTCAATAATTGGTGCTTTTCCTGTTGAGATTAAAGTCATGACACCCTATAGCTTTGGATGGCTAAATGGGATTGATTTTGTTTCCCCTAACGAAAGGAATGATTTCCTTATCTCTATGCTCTTGCAGAGTAACTTGCCGTGATTGGTTCCAGCTAACCCTGAAAGAAGGACTGACCGTTTTCAGGGATCAGGTACTCAGGCAGTTGGCCATGTGTTAGCTGCTGCAAGTTTGTTTGTTCATCTCACTCTTCTAATTAAATTATTTTTGTAGGAGTTCTCTTCGGATCTTGGCTGTCATACGGTAAAAACGTATTGCTGATGTCTCCAAACTCAGAATCTATCAATTCCCACAGGTTTTCTTGATCTACTCTATCGCCGCATTCTTGTTAGATTGTTGCTGAATGATGTAAACTGCAACATGCAGCAGCATGATTTTATTTTGACCAACCTGTGGCTTCTTCCCTTATATCCAGGACGCTGGGCCTATGGCACATCCTATCCGCCCCCATTCCTATATCAAGGTGCTAATGCTCAATTGTTCTGTGATTTGAATTCATTTACTCTATGTTGCTTTGAACTAGAAATAAGGATGCAGTTTATAACTTTTAAAATTTCACTGGCAGATGGACAACTTCTATACTGGTGAGTATGTTGTCTCTAAAATTGGCTGCATACAGTGATGCACATGACCATCAACTGATTTATTATCCATCCCTGTTGAACTATTGAAACCTTATCTGATGAATCTACCCTGGTGACTTTGATTATGATGAATAACTTGGCAGTGACGGCACGTATTTTTATCATGTCCCCTATTAAGCAAACACTTAGAGTTAATGATTAAAGCTCTGACTTCATTTTTGTTGCTTTCTTTGTTCCTTCATCCAACCATTATGGGATTCATCTCAGGTTTACGAGAAGGTTCGTTTATGTAACTTTTTTTCAATTTCCATGCATTGGTACAAAATGGCAATGAGATGTGACCTGGACACGTATTTGCTATAGGGTGCTGAAGTTGTCAGAATGTACAAGACCATGTTTGGAACATCAGGGTTTCGAAAGGTAAAATTTGAGTTTCAACCTAAAATATGAGGGTACAAGTGCTGTTATGAACCATTGTTCATCCGGGGATAACCATTGCTAGGAAGATAGCCGCAAAGTCAGCCTGTAGGGAGACTATTTTTTGGGGTGCTGCGTGCGTGTGTGCTGGCTGTTATTGAATGTCTGGTACAATTTTTTAAAGATGAAAACATGGATCAAACCAACCCCCCGGGCCCGGCCCGGCCGTGTCTTGTTGTATTTATATTTGGTTTATTTACCCAAGTTTTCCTCTGCAGGGCATGGATCTTTATTTCCAAAGGCATGATGGCCAAGCTGTCACTTGTGAAGACTTCTATGCAGCAATGTGTGATGCAAATAATACACAACTGCCAAACTTTTTACAATGGTACTAGACACTTATCTTCCAGTCCTGTTTTTTAGGGTTACTTCTTGTCATCACTACCTAATCGTAAACCATCCAATAGGTACTCTCAAGCAGGTACACCTATAGTCAAGGTGGCATCTTCATATGATTCTAATTCTCAGACATTCTCTTTGAAATTTAGGTAAGCTTCCACATTCTCTGGGTTTGAAGTACTCATAGTACTTACAATTAGATATATGTTGAACTGTCGTTCCAAATTGTCTATTTACATTCATTTCCATTGATGTTAGTCAGGGGTTTTACATACACTGATAATGGTTCTTCCTATATTGCGGTATTTGGTGAAAATAGTACATTTTCTAAACCATCTGTCTTTCTTTTTCCAGCCAAGAAGTACCACCCACTCCTGGCCAACCTGTTAAGGAGCCTATGTTCATACCTGTTGCTGTTGGACTTGTTGACTCTACTGGAAAAGATTTGCCCCTCACTTCCGTTTATAGTGATGGAAATCTCCAAACACTCTCTACAGATGGCCAGCCAGTCTTCACTACTGTGCTTCAGTTTAAAAAGGTAAAAGAAACATGACTATCTTCCTTCAAGCTTTCCCCTCAAGAAATGAACTTAATAGCATGGTTTGATTTGTGAATCTTTTGCATACTGTATTTGTTCATTCAGTGCTACACTGTTGATACTCTACTACAACTGTGACCTTTTATTCTTTTTTATTTACATTCGCTCAGAATACCTTTGTAAGACCTCAAATTACGTGCAATAAGATTTTCAGTCAGTAACTGGCCTGTGGTTGCCTGTGCAAGGCGCCTAGTTGTAGTTTACTAGTTGTATCAAATTTAAGTGTCTCTTGACATTTTTTCTGATACTCAAATATGCTTTTATATTATTCAGAAGGAAGAAGAGTTTATATTTAAAAACATTCCCGAGAGGCCAGTTCCTTCTTTGTTGAGGGGATATAGTGCTCCTGTCCGTCTAGATTCTGATCTGAGTGAGAGTGACCTGTTTTTCTTGCTTGCCAATGACTCAGATGAATTTAACAGGTATGTTTTTGGATTGTAATGCTAAAGATATTTTCATTTTCTGTTAAAGAGTTAAATCTAATGATCTGTCTATTCCCTAGATGGGAAGCTGGCCAATTTTTGGCACGTAAGTTGATGCTCAGTCTCGTAGCTGACTTCCAACAACAGAAAACACTGGTCCTAAATCCAAAATTTGTTGATGGGATTAGATCAATTCTGCGCAACACAAGCCTGGATAAGGTAAAGTTATTTGCGTCTATTGTAATCTAGGATACATGTCAATCAATTATAAAATGGCTTTTGTAATCTGTTACAGGAATTCATTGCGAAAGCAATAACTTTGCCTGGTCAAGGGGAGATTATGGATATGATGGAAGTTGCAGATCCTGATGCAGTTCATGCTGTCCGTAACTTTATTAAGAAGGAGCTCGCCTTGCAACTTAAAGATGATCTTCTTGCCGCTGTAAGTGACACTGGCCAAGTTGCTACTATCTCTATACCAAAAACCTTGGCATTCTAGTTTTGTTCCAAGTCAAACTATCTTAAGGTTGCCAACTTTATAAAAAAAATGTACTGATATTTATATTACCAAATAAGTAGATCCATCACGAAACATATTTTTAATGGTACCTATTTGGTGTCATAAATACTGACAATCTTCTCTATAAACTTGGTCAAACTTAGCACAAATCTGGAAATGTTATTTGGGATGGACGTAGTATTTGTTTGTGTTATTCTTGTTCCCCATGTATCACATTTCATTTTAACATTTTATTAGGTGAAAAGCAACAGGAGTTCTGAGGCTTACACATTTGACCATGATAGTATGGCTCGCCGTGCATTGAAAAATACATGCCTTGGTATGTTTTTCTTTGGCAAACTTATTGCGCAACAACCGAGGAATCACGTTCGAGAGAACATCACCTAATGCAACTTTTCTGATGTTCCTTGTAGCATACCTTGCATCATTGAATGAGCCAGAATTCACTGATCTTGCACTGCATGAGTACAAGTCTGCGACTAACATGACAGAGCAGTTTGCTGCATTAGCAGCATTATCCCAAAATCCAGGCCAAGTTCGTGATGATGCCCTCTCGGATTTCTATAACCAGTGGCAGGATGATTACTTGGTAAGATACATGACTGCTTATACTATCTGTTGTTGATAAATGTTTTTATGAACTAATGTAGCACACAGGTTCTTTGAAAAAGATATATAGCACACAAATTAAGTGTGGGTACCTGTTTTTTTATTGTTTTGCTCTGATAGGTTGTAAGCAAGTGGTTTGCTCTTCAAGCTACTTCAGAGATTCCTGGAAATGTTGCAAATGTTCAGAAGTTGCTGGCTCACCCTGCTTTCGACTTGAGGAATCCCAACAAGGTTGGTGGTGCCATCAGCTTAAAATTTTCATGTGGACTTTGAGCACCTGACTAAGATATGTTTTTTAGGTGTACTCGCTAATCGGGGGATTCTGTGGATCACCTGTGAACTTCCATGCGAAAGATGGTTCTGGGTACAAGTTCTTGGGTGATATGGTTTTGCAGCTTGACAAGATAAACCCTCAGGTTAACATCGAGCACTGTTTCTCCTGTCATCTGGATAACACTCAAAATGTTTGAAGAATTAATAGCTAATGTGGTTTATTCTTTTGGTGTGAAATCAGGTGGCCTCCCGCATGGTTTCAGCATTTTCTCGGTGGAGGCGATATGACAAGACCAGACAAGCTCTTGCCAAGGTGACGTATTTGTCTGCAGTCTATGTAGAGTCCTATTGGTAGGGCAGGTTTTCAGGGAAAAAAAATAAAGATAGGGCAATGGTAGTAACACCTTGCTTCATTTGTGGTGCAGACCCAGCTGGAGATGATCGTGTCGGCCAATGGACTCTCCGATAACGTGTACGAGATTGCTTCAAAAAGCTTGGCGGATTAGTTTGGGCAGTTCCAGGTAGTGTGCGAGTGGGAGTGCCTAACTGAACATCTCTTTTGTTGGCAAAATGACAAGTTATGTATAATAATAAATAGGCGTGCTGAAGTTGCATGAACTGAACAAAAAAATATAGTGTGAATGACTGATGATGCCCGCTGTGGGGGTTTGGAGCATGCATGTACTTGGTCGTCTGTTGGATTGAACTGCTGGTTTTTACCTGCTGCGCTGAGCGGCAGAAAACGCCAGCACCATGACGGCTGCTCTGTCTCTGTTTCTCTCGAACTCGCTGTTATGTTATCGGTCGGTCATGTGGAGCCTCAGACCACAACCCTTTGTTTTGCTGGCAGCTCTAGCCTCTGGAAGGTTTGAAGCTTTCCAGCCATGCCCAGGCAATTCTAGCACACTCACGTAGGTGTTTTTGACTGATTAGTTGCCATCGTATTTTGTTTGCTTTGCTAGTCTTAAGAAAACAAACATTTAATTTATCCGTAGATTTTTGTTCATCTGCAGAGGCATGCCTGTGAATTCATCTGTAGATGCACAGCACAGAGCCAGGCATTATGTGAATTGAGACTCGAGAGTGATGGCGGATCGGAGGCAAGGCAAGCAAGCCGAAAGCATTGGGCTCTGGTGGTAGGATAGGAATTGGATGGAAACGGAAGTTTTCGTGAGTCGTGATGATGCGCATGGTACCAATGGGTGGACGCGACCGGAACATAAGACGGACCGGGGCTAAAAGCTCTTTTGAGTTGCGCGTCGAAACCGTGTGAGCGTGTGGTGTGGGTGTGGTTCCCGCCACCACTATGCCACGGCCCACGGCATCTCATCTCTCGAAAGTGGAAGCATCGGCACGGAACCCGGATAGCATAGCATCAAGCATGCACGCTACTCCTGCCTATAGCATATCGTGCCATCGCCCAATCGTAGGCTGACCCTACTCACTCCGTCTCTTTTTAGGGCGTGTTTGTTTAGGGCGAATGCGGGGAAAATTATTCTGTTCTTACGTTTTCCCGGTAAAACTGAACTGATGTATACCAAACAGGCTCCTAAGTATCATCTAGATTTCCGAAATTTATAAAGATATCGATAACATTTATCCCCAAATATATGTATTATAAACTACTACTCTTGAGTATATGTATTGATTAATTTGTGAGTAATTTTTGACCCTGGATGGATACGTGACGACGGGGAAAAAAGGACAGGGGGAGTACGTATCTTGACTCTTGAGTCCTTAACCATGAAGTATTCTTTTAGAGTTCTCTTGACCAGGGTATTCGCGCATTGTTGTACTAGTTCGGTGATTGGAGGAGTCTTTGACGAAGAGATTGTTGTCCATCGGCAAACATCCTTTGATTGGAGAAGAGTATCTGAGGAAGCGCCGGTGCCCCAATAACCCAGCAGAATTCCATCCAAGGAGTGGCCGGATGGAGTAAGCAAAGTACAGTCTTTTTTTTAGCAGTCAATAAAACTTAACTATTAAGAAAATATATTTATTATATTTATATAATCATGGAGTAGAAGACAGAAAGAAGAAACAGACGCACACCCATCCCATGCAGTCGTCCGTTCAAATGCAACGGCTCAAGGAAGAAGAAACCGATGAGCAGCCTTTTCTTTACTCCCATTTATTATTTTGGCGCGCACACACAAACAACCCATCGGCAGCATCGCAACCGTCCGTCACCGTCAACTGCCAAGGCAAGCCGCCACCTCCTCCCACCGACAGGTGAGCCCCACCCTCCTCCCTCCTCCCACTATTTATACCCTCCCTCTCCCTCCCGTCGGCATCCTCATCAGCGATCGACGATCCATCTAGAGTCCTCGAGTGTCCCATCCCATCCCATTCGATCCCGCAAAGCAAAAGCAAAAAAGCAAGTAGCCGCCGCCATGGGCTCGCGCTACGAGGTGGAGGTGACGGTGGGTTCAGCGAGCAACCTGAAGAACGTCAACTGGCGGAACGGCGACCTGAGGCCATACGCCGTGCTGTGGGTGGACGACGACGGGCCCAAGTGCTCCACCCGCGTGGACCCCGACAACGGCGAGGACCCCGTGTGGGACGAGAAGGTCGTGGTCCCGGTGCCTCCGTCCTCCGCCGCGCGCCTCGGCGACGCCGTCCTCCACCTCGACGTCGTCCACGCCGCCGACGACGCCGAAGGCGGCGTCAAGCCGCTCGTCGGCTCCGCGCGCCTCCGCTCCCGCGACGTCCTCGATGACGCCGGCGGCGTCGGAGGGCCCAAGGTCTCCCGCACCCTCAGGCTCAAGCGGCCCTCGGGCCGCCCGCAGGGTCGCGTCGAGGTCCGTGTCGCCGTCCGTGAGGCCCCGCCGCCGCCGCGCTACTACGAACCGAGCCCGTACCCGGCGTACGGGAACCCCGCCGCCGCCTCCCGCGACCCGTACTACGGTGCGCCGCCGCCGGTGTACGGTGGACAGCCGCCGTACGCCGCGCCGCCCGCGGGATACCCGGCCGCGGCCGCCGCCCATCCCTACCTACGGTGGTGGTGGTTATGGTTATGGAGCCGCCGCTCCTACCTACGGCGATCCTGCGGCGGCGGCGGCGTACGGCGCTGAGGCCGCAGCTCCGCCTGCTCAGAAGAGCAGCAAGATGGGGATGGGGACGGGGCTGGCGGTGGGCGCCGCGGCGGGGCTGCTGGGTGGACTGGCGCTGGCGGAAGGGGCGAGCTACCTGGAGGACAAGTTCGAGGATCGCGTCGCCGACAAGGTGGAGGAGGAGACGTTCGGCGACGGGGACTACGACGACGATTACTAGAAACGAGCAAGAGACACGACCAAACCGAAATCCACGCGAGAAATCGATCGAGTAGTAGCTCAAATCAAACTAGTTGGAATCCTTACGCTTCGCGTGGGTAGGTACATGTGTATGGATTAGCATGGGTTGCGGGTTACTTTGTTTGACCGTAGATTATCGAGCAAAAGTTTGAAAGGTGGTTCTTGTTTGTATATTATTGATAAAGTATTTTTTCCAATTCTTTCGCGTATGAAATTAGTGAGAATCATGCTGGAGAGAATTAGAGAATTATAATACTTTTCGCAAAATATAAGTTTGGATTGTAGCCTCGGGAGGTGGTGCGGCGCTGGAGCTTCTGTGGAGTGAGGCCGGATTTTAGAAGAATTATAAAGTGGAATTGAGTGAAAGATTTATGGATTATTCTTTGGAATATATTTGTGGAATTTGGTGTATGCAGTGGAGGTGAAAATATATGGGTAGGGTTTTTTTTTTTTTGTTAAAAGGAAAATGGATTTTCATTATTTCGTGTATGTTTTTTTTTTTTTTTTGGGTGGCCATAGGAATTTGTATTTGGGCTGATGACGTGCACACGTGATGTTCTTTAGTTAAGAATAAAACTCGTAATCAGCATCCAAATGTTTATAGAAAGAACAAAAAAAGAAAACACGTGTAAAGCGAGAGTAGAAAGAAGGAACAACGAATGATACTCTCATGCGGTCATCTTCGATGATGGGCGGACTTGATGGAGTGAATTTTACGGAGTAACGGGCCAGCCCGCCGGCCAGAGTGCGCAGGACCTGGTGGTGAGGGTGGAGACACTCGAGTTGGACTTGGAGGCATTAGCAGGTTTATTAGTACCACCTCGCCGCTCTAGCAAGTTGTAAAACCAAGGGAGAGGCATATAGGAGGGAGGGGGCCCTAAAAGAAATTCAAGGGCGAGGTGCCCGCAGCCGAGGCGAGCTATCTTTACGGTAGGATGATCGAACGGCCGAGGGCATGGCAATCGTGGGGACCGTAGTTATACTCTCAAAGAGCACTGTAGATGCACAGTGCCCGGGCATCCTCACGTTTAAAGGAGTTATATAGATGCGTTCAAATAAAAAGTGAAAGTGAGACGACCCAGTGGAAAAGAAAATATCAAAATTTATGTTAAATCCCCAATCTCAAACCCAATCAATCTTGATGAAGTACTTGGTTTGTTTGTACAATTTGAACCGTATTATATATCTAGCTAATCTTGCTTTCCACGTCGTACCACTCGGGTGTATTATTGATTGGGTTACATACACTACGGAGGACTCCAGAAACACCCGGGTGGTGTAGTATGGATCATGTTTTTCTTATGTCTTTTTCTTCTTTTGCACACTATAGGAAGGGTGTGCTTCGAAACGAAACAAAAAACAAACTAGCCAATGAATTTGTGTGCACAAGCCCCTTGCAAGTTGGAAATTGCATAGGGCCCGCTATGTTCCACTTGGGCCAGGTAGGGATGTAGATGGGCCTCCGCTCCAACTTTTGTTGCCGCAATCGGGGTTCAACGTATATGGACCAAACATAATATGGACACGAAAAAACAGGAGTACTAGAAGGAAAGCAGGTTGCCAAAGCCCAAAGCCCGCTCAAGGTCGAGACGTAGGGCCTGATTGGATTCAGCATATACATACATAAAAAAGAAAATTGGAAGGTAGCGTCTCTTGTGCCTATTGCATGTTGAAAGAAAATCTACCGTTCATCCCTTTTTTGAATGCATTGTCAGACCATTTGCAGCCATCCCTCCTAAAATATACTCCTATTTCTAATTTAATAGCCAGCTTATAAAATTTGAGGACCCAAATTTGCAATCAACTCTATTGGTACAAAATGAACTTCTATTTTTAGTTTAGGAGGGTGGATAGGAGGCTCCTATTGCTAGAAAGTGAATTTTAGGAAGGCATAAAAAGTAAGAGTTTATTTAGGAGCCCTGCTGGATTTGATTAGGGGCTTGCAGTAGAGTTGCTCTTATTATCAAGTATATATGCTTTGAGTATCCTTTGCTTCCACCTGTGGGGAGTTTCATTTAGATCCTATTCTTTCAGTTAGTCTGGCTATGGGTTAACTGGAGTCTCCTATATGGGTAAACAAGTTTGGGTTGGCTGCAGTTTGTTGGACCATTGGGAGAACAAAGAATTTTATCTGTTTTGAAGGAAAAACAATTAAATCTCTTGTTGAGTTCTTCTTCCCAGGTGAAGCATGTATGGTGCAAGGGTCTAAGGAGGATGAATACGACAATCTAGCCAAAGACAAGTCATGGGGACAAAGAGAAAACTTCATTTTTTTTTTCATCGCATTTTTTTTTTTGGCTGTAAACTCTTATAATCTTGTTTACTTTTTAAACCCCTCCTCCCCTTCGTTGACCGCTGTAAGGAGCTCAGTGCATCGTGGGCCGGGCCTACAAGTATCGAGCGGGCCAGATAGGTACTAGTAGCAGTGTCTGGACTTGGAAGACCGAAATGCCTGGAGCCAACTCTGGCACGTACTACGTACTCCTATATCGCATTCAAGCTCGTCACATGCGTGCTGGATCTGGGTCCGTGTAGACGTGGTAGCCTTTTCTTTTGCTTTTTGGGGTGTGCAGTGCAGTGCAGTGCAGTGCCGTCCCGGCTGGCGGCCGGCTCGCTTCAACTGCTTTACTGTGGCAATATTGCAGCACTCCTCTCCCTAGTCCCTATATGATAATAAGTACTCCCTCTATGTCCACGAATAAATGTATTTATTTATAGGATACATACGTGTTAGTCAAATTAATTAACTCAAGTTTAACCAAATTCATTATGTAATGTTACATACTCTTATTCTTTAGTACTTCCTCTCGCATCCGGATATAATAATGTGTCTAAATACATAAACAAAATAAATGAACTAAAAATGTCAAATTGATTTATAATTTAAAATGGAAGGAATATAATAGATATAATAATCTCTAGCTAGAAAGTAACAAACATTTAGTGGCGTGAAATGTTGTTTTTATTTCTTACTCCCTCTATCTCAAAAAAAACATGTAACTATGGGAATTGTGTCGGTCAACGTGACTAAAGTTTGACTAAGTTTATAGTAATTAATATTAATATTTATGTCTCAAAACAAAAAATACTTATGAAAATATATTCCGTTCTGAGATCTATTGATATTAATTGTGTATTATAAGTGTCAATATTCTTTTATATAAATTCATCCAAAGTTAGAATCATTGACTTGAAGCGGAATTGTATGTTTTTCTAGGATGGAGGAGAGTAGCTAGCAGGGGCGGCACATTACGCACGTCGGCGTGTGTGTCGTGATCGTATACCACGTCACGCGATGTCGGCAGCTAATGTGTGCTACGATGGCCTAGCTCAAGAACAATGACCACAGGGGATTTATATTTGGTTCGGGGCAATCGAGCACCCTAGTCCAAAGGAGTGGCACTATCGAGCTCAAACCGCTCGTATCGGGCGAATACAAGCGGGCGAGAGAGGGAGATGAGCTCCCAAGTCTCGTGGTTGCGTAAAGTGGAATGGTTCGTATGTGCTTTACGTGGTGTGAGAGAGCTTGTCCTTCGGGTGGCCAAGCCCTCCCTTTATAGTCTCAAGGGAGCTCACAGGGTTGCCACCGCTAGGGACTTAGAATGGGAAGGAATACAAGATCGAGGGGGCGAAGAGGGAAAATGTCCGGCCGCGGTGTTTCCGCACGCCGCCGTTCGGGCGTGCGTGGGCGCCGCCGCCCGGCCCTATGGCACGCCGGCCGGTCGCCGAGGGTGGAGTAGAGGCGGCTCCATATCCCGATACGTAGTACATACGGACGCCGAGCTCGGGAGCTCGCTTGGTCGGCGCGAAGGAAACAATGAGCTCGTCTTGCCGCCGCCGCACTCTTCGCACCGCTGTCCGCTGCACGCGGGCCGGTGTCCGCGATCGAGGTTGTGGAGGCGCCGCCGCGTCTTAAATGCTCGTACTTGGTGTCGCGAGGAAAGCGTGTGGCCAGGAGAGTTCGATGGAGGGCTTGACCTCGTCGGTGAGGTCGTTCTTGTCGGGTAGCGTTTCATCCTTTGTGCTTGGCATTACTCGGCGTGGTCTGACAGCCTGTGCCGCGCGCGTGCCGCCGATATATGTGAATCCACCGCTGATGCATGTGGATCCACCGCTGATGCATTTGATATCTAGGCCGTGAAGTGATACCAGCGGCCCAGTCTCCCTTGTCCGGATCCTCCCATCATTCTTGGATCAATGGTGGTCTCGGGGTGCAGTGTCGACCATGCGGAGGGCGTTCCTCCTTTGCAAACATTTAGTATGCAGCTCCCCCTTTAATATATTTATATGCGTTTCAGCGGTGACTTTTCGAGATGGACTATTTTCCATTTACCTCCCTCACTCGCGTGTCCCAAAGAAAAGAACTTATTTTTAGTCAATATCCAAACTATCATAAATTTAGAGGGGATCTTGTTAATTTGGATCCCATTATCTACAGTTTCAACCATTATAAAGTTTACATCATACAAGTGAGTTAAAAATGGTCTAAAGTTAGGGAAAACTATAACTAATTTAGACTATAGAATAAAAAAGACACACCTAAGTTATATAGGGACGGGTACCAAAAAATTTTGGTTGATTTCATCGATGAATATCTACGTTCTCTAGGAATTCTGTGGCAACTCAGGTCGGGGTCCAGTGGTCGAACCATCTACTTTCGAACTCGAGGCGGGTTTTCGCGATCAGTCGGGCGGCGATGGCGTCGCGCGCCCGTCGCTCCTAAAAGCAGGGGAAATTTCGTTTCAAGGGTCACGCTCAGTGATCTTTGCCGTGTCGCCGTTTCGATCGCCGAGAGATGGGTCACCTCGATCCGTCCGTGGCGATGCGCCGCAGCCGGTCGAGCGTGGTTTTTTGTGGCGACCACCCTATGCTCAAAAGCATGGATCCACCAGCAGTAGAGGGTCCGCCTCTGCCCGCGAGTTCGTTATTAGTCCTTTGACAGGCTATATCTATCTAGCTCAAACTGTGTTTCCGTGACAGTCGGTACGCTCGATGCATGGATGCATCCGCATCAGCGGTGGATCCACATATATCGCTGTGCATTTGATATCTAGGCCGTGACGTGATACCACCCATACCCAGGCCAGCTTGATAGTAAGTACTCAGCCTGGGCATTCGGTTCCTCGATTCGGTTCGGTTCGGTTCTTCGGTTTTTGAAGAAGTCGGTTATTAGAAAATAGGAACCGTCCCGGTTCTCAAAAAATCTCGGAACCGACAATTTCGGTTCTCGGTTATTCCGGTTCAGTTCGGTTCTAACCGAACTAACCGAACTTTTCAACAAAGGCCAGACAACAATAAATATACATGTTAAAGGCAAATTTATGCAACACTATATCCATTTTATTAACAAAAGAGCAACAATAATATAGCATTTCAAAATATGACATACCACATATAAACCAAATATTATCTTTCAAAACACAAGTAGATGAAGTATAATACATGTATTTCGGTTCTTTCGGTTAGTTCGGTTAACAGAGTAATAAGGGAATTTTTCTTCGATTATTTCGGTTCCTCAATACTCCCGGAACCGAATATGTGTTTCGATCCTTTGGGTTTCGGTTCCGGTTCTTTCGGTTCGGTTCTCGGTTTTCGGTTTTTGTGGGGGCGAGTAACGTACTACCATCCATCCATGATCCATCAATGGTGGTCTCAGTTAGTGCAGTGTCGACCATGCATATGCCAGCGTTCCTCCTTGCAAACATTTAGTATGCATTTCCCTCCACTTTAATATATTTATATATATTGTCTTCGTGTGACTTTTTAGATAAACTATTTTCCATTTACCCTCTTACTCACTCGCTTGGTCCCAAAGAAAGAACTTATTTTTAGTCAATATCAAACTATCATAAATTTAGCTAAGATCTTGTTAATTTGGATCCCATTATCTACAGTTTAACCATTATAAAGTTTACATCACACAAGTGAGTTAAAATGGTCTAAAGTTAGTGACGGCGCTAAACTATAACTAAATTTTTTAGACTATAGAATAAAAAAAGACACACCTTAAGTTATAGAAAGATACCAAAAATTTGACAATGGTTGTCTTCATCGATGATGATGACTACATCCTCTCTAGATTTCTCATGCATCCACGGGTACGGGGTCGATCGACAGACACGGTAGGTGCAATATTCACTCACCTCCAGCTCCTGTCCTCTCTCCTCTGCTTTGATCTGATCTGAGGTGAGCTGGCTTGTATTTCCGTTATTGGGGTGTTTAGTTGATGAAATATTTTGGGTTCAGGAACTGTAGCATTTTTGTTTGTATTTCATAATTATTGTCCTATCATAGACTAACTAGACTTAAAAGGTCGTACCGTACTTTTCAACCAAACTATGTAATTAGTTTTTTTATTTATCTACGTTTAATGCTTCATGTATGCGTTAAGAGATTCGATGTGACGGGAACTGTAGCACTTTTTTGAGTTAGTGCATGGCAAGTGAACAGATACGAATTTAACCCCTGCATGAACTCCTGAGCACAAGAATGAATGCATTCTCATCCATGATCGATACACCCACACGCAGCAAAACAACTTGACTCCCCTGCACAACTGCGCATCAGAGGAACGAATATCTCTTGTCGTACAGTGGCATGAGCAGTATTACCGACATTGTCGTCGAGCTAGCTCTGGAGCATTGCTGGAGGAATCACGAACGTGCTGCCGACCTTGTGGTTCATCAGTATCCCTTGCTCGGTGAAGAAGGTCATTGGCTGCTGGAAAATGACGGCGGAGATCAGCAGCGTTGTCCAGATCGGCAGAAGCCTCGGGATGGCCTTGGTGACACCGAGCCGAAATCGCCGCGTAGCCTGGGAGCGCTCGGTGCGGGACGAGACCGGCTGGGAGAGCCGAGCGCTTCGGTCCAGCAAGGGGATAGGGGGGGGGGTATTTTGGTCATTCTTCCTCTCCAACAGTGGTAACCCTAACCGACTTCCCACCAAATTTAACAGAAGACCATATAGATAACAAAAATATTTCTCAGGGCCATATAGCTAACCGGAAAAAAAAAATCCATAGAGATTATACTAACTTTGAGAGGGCCATATAGATAATTCTTCTCTAATAGTATCTCTCCTACCCAATCTATGGATCGTATTAAAATCTACATTCTACAGTAAAGCATCGGCCGACGACCCTGACGGTTTTAAATTGGTCTTGTATAGTTTAGGATTCAAACCAAACGTCAGATGTAACTCAATCTTCTTTGATGACCTGGGTGACGGTACACAAATGATTTTTATAATCACTTCTTTTTAGGGGCAGTTGATAAAGTAAATCATCTTTTTTTGACAGGGGAAGTCAATCATCTTTTAAAAATGCTGTATCACTCCTAAAATTTGATTTGAGGAGCAGTTGCACTGTACCCTTTTTTTAAAACTATAAAGCTTCTTGACCTTAAAAAGAGCAAAATCCTCTTAGACCCGGTCTCAATGGAGAGTTTCACCTCCCGGTTTTCAAGATGTGAAACTTTGGTATGAAATAGTCGTCTTCCTCAATGCACAATTTCATAGACTCAAGGGTCTTACAACTTCTCTCTCATTACATGGTTTAATTGCATAGTTTTATGGTGAAACTATATTTTAATGTCTCAATGAGGGTTTCACCACGTTTACAACGCATGTGAAACAGTACCCAAAGGTTTCACCATGGTGAAACTTTTTCCTTCTCTCTCATAGGAGTTTAATACAAAAAGTGAAGTTTTGCTGATGTGGCGCAACATTTAATGTGCATGAAACACTAATGAAACCCCATTGACACTGGCCTTATGGAGCAGTGGTGCCGTCGTGTATAGATGGAGTAGGAGTTCGGCGGTTTTCTGGATCTTCGTGAGATTCTTTTTCTTATGCAGGGTACCGGGTCTGTCTTGGCATCGCAGATCGAGTTTTTCTAGCTTAATCACTTGTAGGTTCTGTGTACTGTTTAACCATGTTAGGAGACGATTGAGGTCGTCTAACTATAAATATGTGGGGAAAATAACCTTTGCTTGATGATCAGTTAATTAAAGTAAGCACGAATGCACGTGCATCATCGATCATTCACCTTGGCAGGACGGTTTTATTATTGATCATAGTCATGTGATGTGACGGGGTTTAAGTAGGGCTCCAAATTCATAGATGCTAAACTCTTAATCATTGTGCTCTCTAATGTCGGTACACTACTCGGTTTGAATTTAAATTGGATTGGACCATTACCCGTTCTGGACTGCATTTTAAGTCAATGTAATTTGAGGAGGACATTATTGTGGACGTACCATGCATACGTGGCTGTGTCACTGTTTGGGACAGCTATCTATATATAGCTGCAGTGTTTTTTGCTTCAGTCAAATTATAAGCAAAAGAAATAATGAAATATATATAGGTATATTTCGACATTTTTTTAATTACGAATAACAAGAAAATAAACATGATATGTACTCTCTCCATCCCAAATTGCAAGTCATTGCAACAATTTTGGAGAGACAAAACTTCTCAAGTTTGATCAACTTTATATGACAAGATAATGATATTCATGATGCCAACTAACTAAGTATAATTAGATTCTTCATTAATATTCTTTTATAATAATATAACTAATTGATGTCACAGATATTTATATTTTTCTCTGTAATTTTAGTCAAACTTGAAATGTTTTGACTCTCAAGATTTTTGAAATGACTTACCATTTGGAGCGAAGGAAGTATTGATTTGTGTGACTGTGTGACTGATCCACTAGATAGTACATATTACGGACAACATACATGCTAATTATGCCTATTATTACGATATCATACATGAAAGAAAACAACCCGAAAATTTTCCAGCTAGGGAGCACCATGTAGAGAGGGACCTTTGTCGAGGCACTGATCGATGGTGATTGGTGATGTACCTATCGGCCAACAAATGTAGTCGATCAATTATTCGAAGTCTAGAGAAGGATCGATCGGTTACACTGTACTCCCCTCCGTATCCTTTGTTAGTCTAGAAAACCGGTAAATTCAAAACTGGTACGTCTAATTTCCTTTTCACATTTATAAAATATTAATTGAAAATTATTAGGAACTTTTATTTTTGTCCCCTCTATCACTGTTAGGGAAACTTTTAGGACTTAAAAGTTCTCGATTTATGTTAAATTTGACTCAATCTTTATAAAAAAATGCGAAAAGTGATCTCGCCTTCCATCGAGTATTGAAAATTATATATGTATATTTTTATGAAAATATTTTTCAAGGCAAATCTATTGATATGATTTTCACATTCCAAACTCAGCGACTTAAAAGTTATTCACGATTTATGTTCTCAATGTTTGACTCAATCTTTCCCAAAAAACGTCACAGCGGAAAACCAACGGCGTTTGATCTCGCCTTCCATCGGTACAAGAACGTCGTCGCTCTCAACAAGGCGACGCGATCGTCGATGACAGCGAAAGCAGTCGTTAGATGACATGCTCTGCACGAAACAATTAATATTATGTGGCGCTATAACCAATTGCACACGATTATACCTCGAGAGCATTTTTTGGCGGGTGAAAAAAAAAACCCCGATTATTTCGGGCCAAAAAAATCCTACCCATGCCGTCCCACTAGGCAAGTCGGGCCTAGCTTTTCGGGACAAGGCTCGGGCCGGGCCGGCTTGGGCGGGCTACCGCGCATTTACACACTACAAAATTGCTAAAAATGTATTTCGGGCCGAGTTTGGGCCAAGAACAATTTACCCGGGCTTCAAAATCTCGCCCGAGGCCCTATCCCGGTAAGGTTAGGTGGGCGGGCCAAAAACCCCGTCGGGCTCGGGCCGAGGCTAGTTTTGCTCGGGTATACACACGATGCCAAAAAGAACTAATCTACTTTAATTTAGGTTGCGAGAAAAAAATCAACTTATTTTACCCTTGTAAATTTTAAATACCCATCATCTAAGCTCGAGGGGCTGGTGGGCCCTCTCTAATCCCTAAGACACAATGCTCACATTTTCTCGGATTTATTCTAGGATTTTACGGCGTTATGCTTTAAGTAGTAAGCGGCGTTTCCGTCGACAACTTGAGGCACCAATGGTGACTTGAGGGATTTCTAGATTTTTACCGGCCTAGTCCTTCGAGAAGGTGCTCATAGGGGTAGGATTTACGCACGTGTGTTCATAGGGGTGAGTGTCACTCTTGCATAACGATCTTCCGTGGCGGACAAAAAAGATTTTCGTGGCGGTTTTTCCGCCACGGACGAAGGGTCCACGGAAAATGGCGATTTTCCGTGGCGGACAAAATGCCCGCCATGGTTAATAATAAAAAAAAAAAAAAAGAATCGAAACCCTAGCGGGCGGGTGGCGGACGGGTCAGCGACCCGTCGCCGGGCCCGGATTCGGGTTTCATCTTGCCGTGCTCACGGGCTCATGCCGCCGTGCTCGAGGCCTCCGCGTCCCCGGGTGGTGGAGCGACGACGGCGAAGAGAGGGAGGAGGAGGTACTGCCGCCGCCGCCGTGGATCCGGGCTCCATGCCGTCGTGCTTTCGGCGCCCGCCGGGCTCCATGCCGCCGCCATGCCGGTGGCGCGCGTGCCGCGGTGAGACCTCCAGCGCCTCTCGCCGTGGCCGGATCCGCCGCCTCCGCGCGCGACCGGCTACTGCTGCGCCAGCGCCTCGACATACCGGCGGCGCGGCGCCAGCGCCTCCATGACGGCGCCGTCGAGGGGAGAGGGGGAGACGCGCCAGAGTTGGGGGGAAGGGGCCGGGCGTCGGGGGGGAGGAAGGGGCAGCCGGAGTTGGGGAGGAAGGGCGGCGTCGGGGAGGGAGGAAGGGGGCGGCGTCGGGGAGGGACGTGAAGGGCGGCGCCACGCGGGGCCGTGTGCCGAGATCCGCCGGCTGCTCGCGTGAAAGTGCCAGCGAGGGAGAAAGAGGGGACGGGGTGAGAGATTGTCGAGAGAGAGAGGCCGAGGGAGAGGGTGGATTAGGGTAGAAAAAATCTTAGACTCGCTATATATACGAAGTGCTGAGAAATGGGCCCGATGGGCTGCGGGCTGGGCACGATTTCCCATGGCGGGCCTGTTATGAAAACCGCCACGGTTAATATGGATTAACCGTGGCGGTTATTTTACAAAAACCGCCACGAAAAATCGATTAACCGTGGCGGTAGGGTGCCGGGCCATCTATTTTTAAAAGTGGCGGTTTCTCAAATGCCCGCCACGGAAAATCAAAAGCGAAACACCACGCAAAATCAATCTGTAGTAGTGTGTGCGTGCGTGTGCGGCGTCTATTGAGTTTCGGGAGAGCGTTTAGGCGACTTCTTCTTCTTCTTCTTCTTCTTCTTCTTCTTCTTCTTCTTCTTCTTCTTCGAGTTTAGAGGAGCTTGGGGAGGTAGGTAGGCACGGCGGTGGCGGTGGGTTGAGATTCGGAAGAGCACGCGGCGTTGGGCGGCGTGATTCTTCTTCCTTCGAGTTTAGAAGGGGAGCTAGCTTGGGGAGGTAGGTAGCCACGATAGTGGCATTGGGTTGGCCCTACGCTTGGGGATCGGCTTTTAGAGGAGAGCTTGGGGAGTTAGGTAGGCACGAGAGTGGCAATGGGTTGGCCGGTCCCGATGGCTCGGCTAGGGCACCGCCCGAGCATGAGGGGTTAGACAGCCCGAAGACAAGAGTTAGGGCGGTGGCGGCAGCCGGTGATATTCGGTATTTTCCTTGTATTTAGCATGGCGGGGGGTAGCGGCGGCAACCTAGGCGACTAGGGCGTTGATGTGGCTAGAGGAGGCGTGGGCCTTCCAAGAATGGAGGGAGGAAGGCAATGACCCGAAAACATGGTGAGGGATGTTGCGGGGGAGAGAGGAGGTGGGTGATAGGCAAGTGTGTCCAAGAAAGGTCTAGAGGGAGTGGGCAAGAGGCGGGAGTCGGTCTAGAAGGCGACCACCATCCGTGGAAGAAAATAAATAGTCATGGGGCGTTGATCCAATGATTGATATCGAGTGTCTAAAAAAAAATCAGGCACCTCAAGGATATATATAGCAGAAACTTTTTTATCTTGTTGAAGGACCAAAAGGCTACTAGAGGGTTGGGAGTCTCAAAATTTTTTTCAGAAATATTTGATCGTTGTTCCAACTTCTAACCCAAAGAAGAAAACACAACAATCATGATAACTAACTTCTAACCCAATGAAGAAACACATCAATCATGATGACTATGCGACTAGAGAAGGGTGGATGTTCTCTTATAACACTACGGGTCACCAAGCGGGACGAAGATCAAGAAAGTGTTGAACCAATAGACTAGAAAAATAAGACTCCACTTCCCAAATCTTGGATAGTCAAGCCAACCAGATAACCCGGTGCACCTAGATGATGTCCACGGAACCGTAGAAGTCCAACTCAAAAGACGAAACCAAATCGGAGACCAAACAAGCAAATCAAGCCAAAAGCGCACACGGGGCCCGCGAGGTTCTGCGGTCGGTAGGAAGGCTCCATTGTTTGTTTCAAACGACCACAAACTTCATAAAAGATCGTCGATCTTTCTCACCATCCAACGAAATGAGCTCAAATTTTGTAGAGGGTCACAAGATGCATCCTTATCAAGCTATCCCAAAGAGATCATGGCTCAAAATCAACCAAAAGATCGGAATCGAAGAAAATTGGTTTTAGGTCACAAATTTACACAAAAAACAAAAAATGACCTAATCTACGTGGTCAATCCGAATCAGGACAAATCCTTCGGTGCAGATCTTCCTAGGGAGTCATAGCACAAGATCCAACAAATGGATTGTAAAAGGATGCATCGCGAAGAAAGATCGAAACCATGAAATTGACAACGTGAATAACACAAAAATGTGATTCACAAGAACAAAATCAAGAACTAATCTCAAGAGGACATGGGAAGGGATTAGACCTTCTCTTCACACTCAAAAAATTCAGAAACACATGTACTATTTTTTTTTTTTTTTGTTCTTGGACCTCTCTCAAGAGTTAGAATGACAAGAAGAGAAAATGAAAATGGGAGAGGTGAGATGGTTTGGGAGGTGTCATCTGTTATTTATGGACCTGTTACACATTTCCTATTTTCCCTAGACACATTAGAGCGAACCACCTAGCTTGAGGGCATTATGGTCCAACCTGATTTTTGTAGGCAGAGGCGACCATGCTTTCTGTGCAGATTTGCTTTGCCTCCAACCTCTGTGATTCCGCCACGGCGACCTTGCTCATTCTCGGAACCTCCACCCGATTTTTTGAGGCCCAAACACGTAAACGTTCGCCGCGGTGGGTTTGAGGACTAAACCACCAAACCGCTCGCATGAAGCATACTTCATACGCTCCCCACTACTCGACACGTGGCACTCCAGTTCTCAGCCGGTCCGGCCGCCAAGTCTTCTAGAGCTTCCCGCTCGACTTGCACATATGTTCTCTTGACTCGGTCAACATGGTCACTCCTCCATGTACACTTGCACTTGTCTATGTCGGAGGTGACAACCGCTGCTAATCACCCGACCCGTTGATCGGATCCGGCACACCCGTCCTTCATCGCTTAGTTCCGGTCTGTTGGTCGCACGCGTCCCTACTAGACTTTCACATCGCCGTCGACCACCATCTCTATACTCCACATGTGCGCATCACAAGCCAAGAGACGTATTGCACAACACACTCACGCCACGGTTTAGTCCACACACTCAAAACCCCGAAGAGAGGCACAAGCTCACAATCACTCATCACAAATTTGAACCACAAGTGACGACCTTCTGTTCCTCCCACTTGTTTGCTTTTGCCATGTGTGACTTGTCATCTTGTTTGGGCGATCAATTTGCCGGTTGCTTTCCACTTGTGTGCCCGCCCGGGCTTGCCTGCCCCCATTGTTGTCCGCTGTTTCGTTCGTTTCGTGTGACTCGCAGTTTTTCTTGGCACCTAGAAGAGTATACGAGTACACACCACTCTATGGGTCGTGTGACTTGCGTCATGTCATGCATGTCCGTCCGGACCATCCGTATGTTTGCATGTATGTATTGCTGTATAAATAACGCGTGTACATACGCAACGGCGGTGCTTACCTGTTCGGATGTGGCGCTTAATGAGGTGGCATGGCATGTGGGGCGTAGTAGCATAGCTAGAGTACACGGCCGGCCGGAGGACCGACGAGCTGTCGTCTGCCGTCCCTCCCTGCAACCCCGCCTGATTCGAAGAAAAAGAGCGGCAGTGCAGACTATCAAGGCCGCGCGGCCGGCCATAAATGCGCGCCTCCTCCGATCCGGATCCTCCCAACCGAACCATCTACCATCCATCATCGCTTTCCTCCACCTCCAGTCCAGCCCGTCGTCTCTCTCTCCGGCCGGCCACGGCCGCCATTAATGCCTGACCAACCCACCTCCTCCTATCTTCTGCCCTGATCCCTCCCTATATCACTCGCCCACCTCCCTCCACCCGGCTTCTCACTCACCAGTCACCACAGCACACTCACACTACACACTACCAATCAGCAGAGCATCAATGGCCCCCTTCGCCGACGAGTCGGCAGCGGCGTCGCCGGTGACCCTGACGGGCACCCACACCGTTCCACCCTCAAGAACCGCTGCACTCTAGCCACCTTCGACCTTCCCTACATCACCTTCTACTACAACCAGAAGCTTCTCCTGTACCGCACCACCGCGCCAGGCTCTCCGGACTTCCCGGACGCCGTGGCAAGCATGACGGCCGCGCTCGCCGACGCGCTCCGCGTCTTCTACCCCTGGCCGGCCGTATCCGCCAGCAGGACGACGCCGACGGCGGCGCGCTCGTCGTCGAGGGCGACGACGGCGCCGAGGTGGTCGAGGCTGAGGCCCTCGCCGTCGCCGTCGATGACCTCGCTGGGTCAGGGGACTGTGCCGACGAGGCCGTCGACAAGGTCATGCAGCAACTCGTGCCGTACACTGGCGTCATGAACCTTGAGGGTCTCCGCCGCCCGCTGCTCGCCGTCCAGGTCAGTACTACGTGCAGCATGCCATTTCCGAGATCTCTCTCGATCTCGGCGGTCGGTCGCTACAGATCATATTTGCGTGCGTCACGTTTATGCATGCATCAAAGATCCAAACGTGTAAAATCCGTCCATTCATTCATGATGTCACGTTAAAGCAAACAAGATAAACTTAATAACCGTCTTAGAAAATCTAGATGTACACGTCTCCAAAAACAAACAAGAGGTGATACCTCGGTCTAAAAAAAACAATTTTCGACAAATATTATGAGCCGCCGATCTCCAATAATCTCCACAATAAATGAGTCTTGAATGTCAATTGCACTTGTACCTACCCCTCTGTACACTGGCAGATGGAAGTAATGCATGGCAGCCATTGCTGGTACGGGGGGGGCTCCAACAGCATTGGCCAAGCATGGGCTGTTGTACTGCTGTAAACATACAGTAATCTTTGTTATTACAGCGATGCATATATATGTAATCTTTTTATGTTAATTGGCTGATAGTGACGGTAGCAATGTGGCATGGTACAGGAATGTTTGGACTTTTACTTTTACAGCTGTGAGAATTTATTTATTTTCTATACAAAAATAAAAAGAAAACAAAAATCTACTGCAGTTCACCAAGCTCAAGGACGGTCTGGCGGTGGGGTGCGCTTTTTCAACCACGCCGTGCTGGACGGCACCTCCACGTGGCACTTCATGTCCTCCTGGGCCGAGCTCTGCCGCGGCGCCACCGTATCTGTCCAGCCCATCCACGACCGTTCCCTGGCCCGGTCCGTGCGCGTCCGCCTCGAGCTCCCCCTTGTCCGCGGAGGCCCACGAGAAGACGGACCCGAACGGGCCCAAGAAGGCGCTGGTGGCGCGCGTCTTCTCCTTCCCGGAGCCCACGGTGGCGCGCATCAAGGCCGCCGCCAACGCGGCGCTCCCGCCGGGCGCCAAGCCCTTCTCCACGTTCCAGTCCCTCGGCGCGCATCTGGCGCGCCGTCTCCCGCCCGCGGCCTGGGTCCCGCCGACATCACCGCCTTCGCCGTCTTCGCCGACTGCCGCTCCCGCCTCGACCCGCCGCTGCCGCCGGCCTGCTTCGGCAACCTCATCCAGGCCGTGTTCACGGGCGTGCCCGCCGGGATGCTCCTGGGCGGTCCACCTGAGCTCGCCGCGGGCCTGCTGCAGAAGGCCATCGGCGAGCACGACGCGGCCGCCGTGGTCAGGAGGTTGGAGGAGTACGAGGCGGCGCCCAAGCTGTTCCACTACAGTGACGCCGGGCCCAACTGCGTCGCCGTCGGTAGCTCGCCCAGGTTCAAGGTCTACGACGTCGACTTCGGATTCGGCCGGCCCGAGCGCGTCCGCAGTGGCGGGAATAACAAGTTCGACGGCATGGTGTACCTGTACCCCCGGCCGTGGTGGTGATGGCGGCATCGACGTCGAGCTCGCGCTGCAGCCGGAGCCCATGCAGAGGCTGGAGAAGGACGACGACTTCCTCCTGCGCCACGCGGCAGCCTAGCTAGCTGTCGATCGATCTACACCATGCGTGAGGATTTGGAATGCTTGCTATACGATACGAGGGATTGATTGGTTGCTGCTGCTGCTGCTCTCTGTCAGTGTTCACCCATCCAGTTCGTTGATCGTTCTTTATTAATTAGTATTGTGTTGCTTGCTATATAGTATACCGCTGTGTTTTATTACTTGTTAGTTCCTTGATTGTACGAGCTAGGCGTGTTGTTGGATTTGTACTGTATTTGCTGGACTGGAGCTGAATAAGGATGGATCAGGCTTTTGAGATTAGTTTGTAGTAATGGTTCTGTCGTTGTAGTAATGTAATGTAATCTTTGTTACTATTATATATGTACTTCCACTTGTACCATACCACTGGATTCAATCAATCAATGCAAGAATGGATCCTATGTCTGAATGTCCTGATGCTTGCGCTGCACCTAATACTGAATTATATTATTATATATATTCTCTACATCTCGTTTTTATGTTTTTTTTGCTATGTTAATTATTTTTTTCTATTCAAACTTGAGATTCTTTTAACTCCTCGAGAAATGAGATCTGCGTTCTTTTTCTTTTTTGGGTAGACAGAGTAGTTGGGTTTTTTTCTTTTAAATTGCTTGTGGGCCAAAACATTCAATACAATATATGGAAACAAGTTAATACAAAGAGGATACAAGCCTACAAAGCCTTGTTTTGATGCAAATGTATTCATCTCAATCCACATGTGTTGGAGTGGATTGGAGGTAATTATTAATTACCCTCTAATTCACTCAACTCATGTTAAAACGATCTTGCTATGCAGGACCAAGACTTGTTCTGGGTAGTTTAATGCCCCCACCCCCCACCCCCCGTCTCGCCTCCACCACGCCCATCCCTTTCTCCCATGACGAGCTCCCTACGATCGTCATTTGTGGTTCATGGCGGGCCTCTCGGATCTTTGATTCGATTCAAGGACTGGCATTGGAGCTTTCGGTGTCGAAAACCTCAAGAAGCTGATTTGTCTCCCTCAAGGTTCCTCCAACAATGCTTTCTTCTTGGTTTGCGAAGTTTCGGAAGATTGGCCATTCGGTTGAATGTGGAATGTAAGTCTCATCCTCCAATCTTGCCTTGGTGGCTCTGCTCCCGATTTGAGTTTCCCATCTCTCGGAATGGATGTTCAAATTCTCAGTCTCTTGCAAGCAAGTTGGGATTCTAATTTATAAACAAAAAGTTTTTCTTGCATAGCTTTCTCTATTTTCTTCTCATTATGGGGAAATGGTGGGCCCTAATTGGAAATTAGAATTTGATCGTTGGAATTAGCTTGAGGCTGACTCCTGGACAACAGTTGGCTCTACCCAACAGGAAGAAAATGAATGACTCCTCTATGAAGAAATCTTTTGCTGATGTGGTCAAATCTGGAAATTCTGAAAAAAATCGAGTGTTTTCTCTAGACCCCGTTACCCGCGATTATTATGATCATTTTACGAAACCCATCATCTTCCATCTGAATTCGAGTCGGAATCATGTTTATCATCAGGATTGCGATCGTAGATCCGCTTCTCATTCTTCCCAACGGCCGGTTTTGGATGATCCACATTCGAAGGCGTCTTCTTCTGGAATTTTGACCGGTGCCAATGCCATACCGTTTCAAATTTGAATTTTCGCTCTGGTTCTGGCCTTCTAAGCCTGTTGGGCCTTCGGATACAGTCTGCTCCAATTGCTTGGCCCATGGTCACGTTAGGAAGGCCTGCACCTCCTCAATCAGATGTCTCGTGCTACAATTACGGGCATGTCTCGTGCCACAATTAAGGGCATAAGGGAGCCCAATGCCGCAGGCGATCCCGGACTTATCAGAAGGTTTCTGTTTCAGTTAAGGAAAAAGTCCAGGATTTCCTCCCTCAACTATCGCGAAAGTTCACTTTTCCTCCTTCAGCGTCAAAACCGGACAAATCACATCCCTCAACTTTTTCAAACCATGCAAATTACCTCCTTGGCGGTTTTGAGGGCGGTATTACTACAAAGACAACGGTTTGTCTTTTCTTTTTAAAAAATTCTGTTGAATCTTTAAAAAATCATAGTAAATTGAGAAAAATCATAAAATAGAAAATTCAAGTTTGTTAGACTCCACATGAGTAGATCTACACATTGAATATATAATATAGTATTACGAATTATTTCAATAAATTACACAAAAGTATAGATCTAAAGCTACTGTAAAATTTTTGTGCGAAGCATATCATATTATATATTCACTGTGTAGTCATGCATATGTGGAGTATAAAAAAATTGATTTTCTATTTTATGATTTTTGTGATTTACTATGATTTTTTAAAGATTCACCAAATAAATATAAAAGAAAAGAAAACAAAAGCTTTGTACTAAATGATATCATATTATATATTCAATGTGTAGATCTAATCATGTGGAGTCTAACAAAATTAGATTTTTTATTTTATAATTTTTCTGTGATTTACTATAATTTTTAAAAGATTCAACCCGGAAATTTTTTAAAAAGAAAAGGCAAACCGCTGTTCTTCGTAGCAATACCGCCCTCAAAACCGCTCGACGGAGGTAATTTGCATGGTTTGAAAAGTTGAGGGAGGTGACTTGTCGGTTTTGGCGTTAAGGCGGGAAAAGTGAACTTTCGTGATAGTTGAGGGAGGAATTGAGACTTTCCTTCAGTTAATGCAGTAATGTAATCTTGTTATTACTATGTACTTCCACTTGTACCATACCACTGGATTCAATCAATCAATGCAAGAATGGATCCTGCTCCGTATGTCTAAATTTCCTGATGCTTGCACCGCACCTAATACTGAATTATATTATTATTATATATTCTCTACATCTCTTTTTGATGTTTTTTGCTATGTTATTAATATTTTTTCTATTCAAACTTGAGATTCTTTAACTCCTCGACAAATGAGATCTGCGTTCTTTCTATTTTTAGGGGTAGAGAGAGTAGTTGGGTTTTCCTTCAAAATTGTTTGTGGGCCAAAGCATTCAATACAATATGGAAACAAGTTAATACAAGAGAGGATAGAAGCCTACAATATTGATCATGTTTTGATGCAAGCGTATTCAACTCAATCCACATGTTTTGAAGTGGAACTTAATTTAATTACCCTCCAATCTACTCTAATACATATGGACTGAGATGAATACTCTTGCCGGGGAAATATGTCTAAGTTCGGATCCAATATATAAACCACACATGCGAACAATAAGTCATAAATTCATAATAACATGACTTACGATGACTTCACCGGTGTGATTCTCT
>JADLZK010002099.1:0-22134 GCA_015847255.1 Hyparrhenia diplandra
TAAAATCAGCCGAACATATTCAATATGTAGTAGTGAGTAACTGCCGAGTGTGCGATGCTGACACCATGGCTACGGGCACGGGTTAATAATGTAGGGCGGCACATAGCTTCTTAAATCTTGCTAGGCGGCTGTAACTTGTGTACTATTTCGAATTTGAAATAGAGTTTGGATTAATAGGAGGGAGAAAAGACTGTTTTAGGCTTTTGAGTTGCAACCTCTTACTGCTGTACGAGTTGTAGTATCTGTTCATACACTCTGCACACACACTACGCAGCACCACGACACACACACTACCCGGTGGCCTGACAGCAGGACCTGACTTCACAACTAGTACGCGCTATCACAGGAGATCACGAACTGGCGTCCGGTTGCTCGCTCACCTGGCGAGCGGCCGCGCAGAAACTACGCTTCGGTCCTCGGCGTGAAGCTTTTGGTGCGGCACTGCAGTTGAAAATCGATCGTCTCTTTTTGTGAAGAGTCGGCGAGCGAGGCGGAGACAGCACTGCCTGGGAGTACTAGTACTGCCTGTATGCGTGCGTATGCGAATGTGCTGAGTACAATAGGGCCCACGGCTGCTTTTATGCATCGTTCACGTCCATCAGCTTAGTTGCCGGGTAAACTGGGTGTCGGTGATACGCACGCAGCGACTCACTTTTCCATGACCGGCCTGTGGGGTCGCATATGAGAGTCATTTGAGCCGCCTGTCGATGCAGTACTGGGAGAAGGAAAGAGGGCAGCGAGAGGCGCATAGAGAGACACGAGAGAGACGACGCTTTGGCCAAACTCTGCATCTCCATTTGCGTGCCGGGCTGCGCAAATTTGTTTTCGACGACAATTAGTTGTGGCGTATTGCTGCATGTAGCACTCGTTTGTATTTTTGTATTTATTGTCTTACCATAGAGTAATTAGGCTTAAGATTCATCTACGCTCTTTTCAGCTAAACTGTGTAATTAGTGTTTCTCTATATTTAAATACTCCATGCATGCGTTAAAAGATTTACGGTATGTGCCAGGTACTTGTAGCACTTTTGGGTTGCATGGGGAACTAAACACCCTCCATTTGCACAAAGGCACCATCGATCACACGCACACCTACTCCTACTACTATTCGCTTGGACCGCACCACAAGATCTAGTATTATCTTCAATTGGTCGCCGACCAGCGCAGATGGGTCATCTAGATTTTTCATCTGGTACCGTCACCCTATACGACAGCTGCTTGTAGTAGAGTAGCCAGCAAGATATGACCTCTGAGGGAGCTGCTTTGACGTAGAGTAGCGCAAGTTCATGACGCTACGACAGCAGCTGCTAAACCATTTGGCTTACACGGCGACTTCATTTATACAGTAGCGAGAGTGTGCAAATTTAACCCATTATGGGTGTGCGGCTAGAAATATGACCCGGAATTCGCATGCCTTATGAAATATGACCCATGTCGTCGCGAGTTCTGCGAAATCTCGATGGGATTTTTGTATTTTTCTATAAATTTAGAAAATTTCTTTAACTGTGTTGAGAATGGGAAGGACATCATTACCCTTTCACTCAAGTTTCCTACTTGAGCGCGTCGCGCTCCGCGAGGAGGTCGAACGAGAGCAGCGTAGCTGCGCTTGCCCGCAGTGCGGCGAAAGTGATAAGCGCCCGTCGCCGCCGAACACGCCGTCCAGCTGCAAGTCTACACGCCACGCGCTCTCCACGCACTGCTCCCTGCGCCTCCATTTGCCCGACCCACATCCATAGGGCGCCTTGGCGTGAGCAGAGGCTAGCGCGACGACCTTGGTCGGCGCGTTACGGTGGCGGCCACTGATGCCCTAAAAAGAGTGAAAAGTATGGCCACGTAAATTATTGAAATCACGGAAAATTCAGAAAAGTCTAGATTTCATAGCAAATCGCACAACATGGGTCATATTTCGTAAAAAGCAAGCGAATGCGTGTCATATTTCTAGCGGCGAGGATTAAATTTCACAATTTGTCACAATTAAAAAGTAAAATGACAGTGCGTCTCCCAAGAGTTTTGCTAAACTAGATCTACCATCCTTGGATTTTTGCAAAAACGATTGACTCATGTTCCTCTATTTGCTTCCTTTTAGAAGGAATATTGCGTCTAGTCACAAGATTCTCGGGCCAGATTGATGGCGTGGGCCCACATGATTTTCTAAATACGTATATCATGTGACATCTTGTTTTGAAGAATTAATTGGAAACAAATTTAATGGTGTAATCGGAATTTAATTTAGATTTTTGGTTTCTGTCCAATTAAAACATTTTTAGGTATTTTTAAATTGTGCCCGCTCGGTAACCATATCTCTCATCTATAATTAATCCGGCACGCCGATAAGGAACCGTAAGCTGTTCACGTTGGCACGCCGGCCGGCTCTGCCTACCCGGCCGGCAGTCCCAGTAGTATTGTTGGAAAAGGGTTTTGGGTCAAAACTTTTTGGGAATATATAAAAACTCGTCGTTGCGTCCATCCTCGCCGGTGTCATCGCGACCATGGAGTGGCACGAGAATCAGTAATTATGATGATGATATGCCTGAACACCGTGTACAGTAGGTGTACTATACATCAGTCACGATGGATGGTTTCACGCCCTGACTGGAGAGAGAAGAGAAGGAGGAAGATGAGTGTTCGATGCCAAATTTGTTTCAACACAAGGCCAAAATTTGCCTCTTTCACGGAACAAAATCAGGCTGAATTGTTTTTGAGCCACAATGCACAAACTATGCAATCACGATGTTTGATGCTACGGTCGAGTAGAGGAGCATCTGTTTTAGAAGGCGACCTCCTCACATCCCGAGACTCGATTAGTAGAGACAGCGAGCTACCGTCGAGGCGCTTGCGGCCCTTGGCGAGGATTATCTCAGCCTTGAGTCTCCCGGCCGGCATCGCCTACGCCACATGCGCCGCAGCCACGCGCGGTGTAGGCGGCCACACATCTGGTGGCGAGGCAAAATAGCGCCACACGCCACCTCGCCACACACTGGCGGCGAGCAAAATACGAAAAATGATAGAAGCATCGAGTGCGGTTACCCGCGAATGAAGCAACACTGCGCCTTTACGTAGCATGCCTAATCACTCACGAAGCGAGTTGCAGAAGTGATCGGCACCTTAAGCTCTAACCATGCGCATGATCGTGAAAGCGGAATCCGCGTGAAGCAAAGCGAGGCGGCGATAGCATGCATGCAAGAAGGTTGAGAGGTGGAAAAGGATCTCAGCGAAGAAGATGTGCTTTTCTTGTGACATTTAGCCTCCCCCATCCTTTTATAATCTCGGCGTAGGTCTTTGTGTTTGTACCTAGGAAGAATGGGAAAAGGTATAAGGCGGCAAAATGTTAGAAGGCAATATTTGCGCAAGCTAGTAGATAGCATGAGTCACCCGCGAATCATATGCAAGACAAAACAAAACCTTTTTATAGCCATTCAAAAACCGCCCTTCAAAAAGAGCGATAATGCACTTTACAATCTAGATTTGATTACTTACCCAAGAAGATATTACTTAAGTAGCTGGACGGATCTCGCAACCACCAAAAAGAAAAGAAGATGTGCTTCAGCGCGGACTCGAGATCTGCAACCACCAAAAAGGAAAAACTTTTTGTATTAGATTGCTTCCAAAAACCACATGAAAAACCATATCTAGCTGCATGGATGCTGATAAAAGGCACCACACACGCGAGGATGGGGAGGCGAAAGGCGAGCCCGAGGCGATCCCAATGTCGAACGGCTCTGTCTTGTACTACTCGAGGTTTAGTTGAGATGAATTTGGAAGTCGGAAAGGACGGAGAAGAGGTGAGAAGAGTACTAGTAGGTGTAGTATGGGAGAGGAAGAGGCGAGGCTATGAGAAGCGCCCATAAGTAGCACTATAGGGAATCAGAGGTGGCAGCGTAGAGTGTTCGATGCAGACCACCATGGTCCCGCGGTTAATATAAAGGGCGATCTGTAACTTGTGTGCTATTTGCGAGTTCAAACATTATTTGAAGTAATAGGACTAGGGAGAATTAGGAATTTGTACACAGAAAAAGTTTGTCCCTACTCTATCCCAACTAAATCGTGTGGGCCCACTTGTTAATTGTATCTAAAAAATATATCCATGTGATGTCTTGTTTGAAAAGAATTAATTGAAACAAATTCACGGTGTCGTCGAATTTAATTTAGATTTTTAGTTTTGTCGACCGATTAAAACATTTTTAGGTATTTTAAATTGTGTGAGGCCCTCAACGTGCACGAACCATGACTGTTGTTGTTGTTTTAAATTGTGGGGCGCCAGTGTACATACTCTCTCTCTCACAAATGCATAATTAATAAGCTTGCGACAAAGGGGAACTAGAAGCGTTCCGCGATTTATACGGCCCGGACCGGCTACCGCCTCCTGCAGCGCGCGTAGTATTATTGTTGGAAAAAGGTTTGGTCAAAACTTTTTGGGAATATAAAAACTTCGTCGTTCCATCCATCCTCGCGGCCGCGGATCGTAAGTCGTAATCATGATCTTTGACATGCACGAACGCGCGTATTATGCAATTGTACTACGTACGCCAGGGGTCATGTATGGAATCATTTCACATGTTCGTTCGTCGGTCGAGAGAGGTGGCGTTGATGCCAAATTTGTTTCAACACAACTACACAAGGCCAAAATTTGCCTCTTTCTGGAACAAATCAAAATTTGGTCGTTTGTTGAGCCACAATGCACAAACTAGCAATACAGGTTCCATTCAATTCTTGGAGAGCCCGGACCATTCCAAATTTTAATAATTTTTTATATTAATAACAACATTACGGAGAGCGAGGTTATTTTGCTAGCGCTGATTTTGGTGATTTAATAGTATTCGTGAGACACAACAAAAAGCTAAAACAAGATGAAGCGAAACAGCGAACATTGTCAAAAAGAGGAAGACCTAAACTCACGAAGAGGAAGGCACTATAAGCCGGGCCGGGGAGCAAAATCGAGCTTCTCACGGCTCCTAAGCGACATCTTAATAATGTCGGTGAGGAGGGAGAGGGAGGAGAGAGAAAAAGTGGCTCTAGCTACGATTGGGGTGCAGGAGGAGGGCCGGCCAAAAGCTTCTTTTGCCAAACTTGTTGGCGAGTCGAGCGACTCGGAAAAATGCTTTCGACTTTCGAGGAGAGGGGAGTGGCCCCGCCCGACGACCTCCGGCACCCATACTTTTATAATCTCAGCGTAGGTCTTTGTAGTTTGTACAAGCTATAGCATGAATCACACAATTATACAAGACAAAACAAAACCTTTTTAGAGCCACTAAAAACTTCAAAAAAAGTGCATTTCGGAGATCTCGGCGGTGTTTACCCAAGAAGATGTGCTTCTTTTGCGACATTTTCTTGGCCTCCTTCCCAACCCAACACTAGCTAAAACACGAGGTCGGGCCCGGTCGGGACTTGAGGGCCACATGAAGTTCGAGATCACGAGCGTAGGGACTTCGATCCAAATCTGCAACCACCAAAAAAAAAAACTTCTGTATTCTTTGTTTCAAAACACCACATGAAAAACCATATCTATTTTGCATGGATGTGATAAAAGGCACCACTACACAGGGATGGAGCGAAAGGCCCGAACGTGAGACCCCATGTCGGGCAGCTCACGTACTTTCGGGTTTGGTTGAGATGAGTTTGGAAAGTCGGGGCCGGAGAAAAGAGGTGAGAAGAGTACTAACTAGTACGGTAGGTGTAGTATGGGGGAAGGAAGAGGCGAGGCTGCGAGGAAAAGCGCCCATAGCACTAGGAATCAGGGGTGGCTTAGCGTAGAGTGTTAGATCCGAGACACCATGGTCCCCACGGTTAATGTAAAAGCATTTGTAACTTGTGTGCTATTTTGAAATTTCAAACATTGTTTGGAGTAATAGGAAGGACTATGGGAGAATTAGGAATTTGGCCCTAAAAATAAGTTTGTCTTAGGAATCGGCACCATTTTTTTTTGAATTTGGGAATCGGCCCCAAAGCGAAAATTTTTAGGAATCCAGGCCTTTTCGTCACTTTTGGAAAATATGCATGATTCACGACTAACAAAACATCCAACTTTTCATCCATGTGATCGATAGATCGATCAATCCCAATTTATAACTTGCTCATAGTGCCCACACAACACCACGAAGAAACTTTCACACTCCTTGCGGATCCTACACTCCTGCATTGCGGAACATCCTCACGTCTGAAATGAATCGTCCATGGTGAATGGCGGCGCACTAGATTTAAGCCCTGCCTTATAGATGCGATCATGGCGAGGCATCGATTAGTCTTTGGAAGAGCCGGTATTCTCTACTCAATTTGGTGCGGTATATGTCGCAGTCATCAAGTCGCTCATAAGAAATCCCATGCATATCGCCCGAGACCGTTGGCGAGTTCGGTTCTGCGATTCATCGTCACGTCCAGGCCAGTCGGCGCGGAGGGTGGTAAGCGCCGATCTCCCACGCGCAACACGCGCACATAGTCATTGCGTTCGCGGCACGGTCCAGCCCTATAGAAACACAAAACAAGAACTTTTATACTTGGCGCTTTCATGCCACGGCAGCGGCGGTAGCGTCGCGGCTTCTCGGCGGCGGCGTGGCGGTCGCGGCGGCCTTCGGCGAAGGCGGCGATACATCGCGGCTTTGAAAACGCTGCCTCGGGTTCTTGCGGCGGCGAGCGGTGATAAGATTCTCACGATACTTGAGCGGAGTAGATGCGGCCACCGGCCCACTGCCGTCGGACCGATCCGGTCAGGATGCTCCAGATCCCACCAGGGGAGTACGCCGCCGCGCGCTTTCATCAATGAGACGGTGGCGTAGATTGTGGAGGTCCTCCATGGGATTAGCCCGAGACGCTAGCGACACCAATACGCCAATCTCTACAAAGCATGTCCGCGGAAGGTTTTCCATGGCCTTGGCCTTTGGCTGGAGCTTTTTAATTTAGCGGCGCTCTAGCTACGTTTTGTCGCGGCGAAGAGTTGGTCGGCGGCAATAATGCGAGTCGCGAAGATGCGGCGTGGGTTATGAAGCGGCAGCTAGCGGCGGTGCACTAAGGTCTCCGGAGGTGTCGAGCCAAACCAAATGGACGAACTATCGATCTTTGGCGTCACGTAAGATAAATGTTTTCAAAAGCTGTTACATGTTTTTCCATGACAAGATGATCTCAAATCAAAATGTTGTAAGCTATAAAGTTTCATGGATATTTGAGAACTACAATCATTTATATTTGGTGGTTTTGTCTATCAGATGTCATAAAAAATTTAAATTTCAATTTCCATTTTTTGAAATTGAGAGACCTATATATATATAGTTTATCTTTACAAGATAATGTAAAACCAAAAAAAGTTTTTTTCAACTAGAGAGTTTCACAACTTAGCAAGAACCTACAATTCTTATTTTGGTTGTTTCCCCATCCGACATAGTGCTAGTGACATTGTTCACGAATCTTAGAAATTTGTCTTCTACTTTCATAAACTCTATGACACATGTGTAAATCTAGGTGGGCGGTGTTGCTTTGACATCATCATATGAATAAATGACCTACATAAAAGATGTACATCTTAAGAAGTTATACAAGTTTTGACCATAGATTAAAAAGAAAAATTAGGGTTCTTGTTGGAAGCTACAGGCATTGGCGGGGAGGTGAACAAAAGTTGGTGCTTTGGCATAGCGGTCAGTGGCGGACATGACTTGGGTATGGAACACGTCAAAAGGGAAATGGGCCGGAGCGCCTTTTTCTTGAGGCGAAACTATATATCCCAATCTTGGCGTCTCTAAGCTAAATGTTTTCAATGCATTTACATGTTTTCCATGACAAGATGATGCCAAATCAAAACGTTGTAAACTACAAAGTTTCATGGATAATTGAGAGTTACAATCGTCATGTTGGTGGTTTGTCTATCAGGAGTCACTTAAAACATTTAAATTTCAATTTCCATTTTTTTGAATTGAGACCTAGATTTCCTTTACAAGGTAATGTCAAACCAAAAAAGTTTTTTCAACTAGAGTTTGAACTTAGCAAGATCTACATTTTTTTGTTGTTTGTTTCCCCATGGACATAGTAGTGCTAGTGACATTGTTCACAAATCTTAGAAATCTCTCTCATAGTTTCATCAACTATATATGAGATATGTGTAAATCTTGTGAACAATATTCTACATTTATCGTCGGATGAAGAAATGGCCAATATAAAAAGTGTAGATCTTTAGAAGTTATACAACTTTTACGTGCTTGACTTCTTACCTGGCGAAATCATTGGATGAACCAAAAATGTTATGCGAAGTTGTAATTTTAAAATTCAAATTTCAAATGTTCTCAATAAAACATGACAAAAGTAATAGCGGTAAGAATACAATATCTTGATCTGACATTATTCTTTAAAAATAGAAAGAAAAACTATCACATTTGGAGTTACTATGAGGGAGAAAGACTAGTTACAAGTTTAGGCCCTGATTAAAAAGAAAAATCGAGTTCTTGAGTCAAAAAGGCCTGCAAGCATGTCTCCATATGCGATCCGCGCTCAGCGGTCCGGTTGGGCGCTCGGTTATCGCGGGTGAGCGGCCCGATATCGCGAGGGTGAGTTAAACGAGGCGTGGGATTTTAAGGCTGTTTGGTGCCACTGGATATGCCCCGGCCGGGAGCTCCCGTCGATGCGGTGTCGGTGTTTGGTTACTGCTCGTCCCGAGCGGGCTCCCCTTTCATGCAAAAAGTGCTCCGCGGCGGGGCTTCGGAAGGCGGCCGAATCGGCGTTCCTCCGGCCGGGCTTCGCTCAGGTGCTCCCTTGTCTTGTAGCGGCCTTCGGCGATTCGGCCGCTGGAGATGGCAACTCTCTAGGGTTTCCTCCTCCCTTAGCGCCAATCTGCGCCTATATATCCCCTAAGCTCCCTCCTCCTACTCTTTCCGCCGCTCGAAGTTCTTACGCCCAGGTCGGTTTTTTCTCTCCCCTCTCGATTTGTTCTTGCTTTGTGGTCGTGGATCGACCTCTCTCTCTCTCTCTCTCTCTCTCTTGTATTTGTAGCGGTGGATCACGAGCCCTCTCCTCTCTCGGGTGATTTTTTCCTCTCCTTGTTCTTCAAAACCCTAGCTTTGGGATTACATATGCCTTATTGCTGTGATGTTTTTCATAAAATCTCGAGGCACATACCCTATATGCTGTGATGTTTTCCTATACTTTAAGCACATGCCTTAGATTTTGTGATCATTGTTCCCTATAATGCGAGCACATGACCCTAGCCAATGATGTTTCTACATGAACTCTGAGCACATAAGCCATCTTTGTGTTATGTTTCCTACAATTTGTTTCTTTTTGCGGCAATGGCATGGAATGTAGTTCATCATGGTAGGGAACGGGGGTGTACTCAACACGGAAAGAAGCACACGAGCAAGTACATGGGTTCGAGGGAAGTAGGGAAATATAACACAAAAGTGGAGGTAGGAGCAAGCTTTTGTATTTGGTCTTGCCGGCGGTGGATCCACCCTTCTACAACCACTTGTTAATCCACACAATAAACCAACTTTATTTGGAGATCGGTGTACTTTGTTTACTTAGTGCTCGTTAGTAGTCCTAATTATTGTTGTAGTCATAGGGTTTTTAGTTTGGAAGCTATGGTAAAGACTAGTTACTTTTATTGTGATCGGCTTGTAGCTTGTGACAATTTGAATGTGATGCAACTAGCATGTACTATGGAAGCAACCAAACAACAACCATGCATGCACAAATTTGAATCTCGCGCAAATGCGGTCTGGAATTAAACAATAGCTCTAGCTAGCTTTGTTTGGGTTGCGAGGCGGTGGGATGCCACCACGGGCAACCAAACGCCCATAATGATCCGGGCCGCGGTGCACTCGTAGCGATGGTGACATGTGGCGTTGCGGTGAAAAATTGGGGCGGCGCCTTTTCCCTCTGAGACTCATCTACACAAAGCGCGTCTATACACACCCTTGCATGGCGAATCCTTTTGTATCCTACACACCTCATTTGTAAAATGGGGCCACGTCGCCACCGTCGTTCCATCCATCTTTCTTTGCCCGAGGCAGCGCGATGTCATCTGCGTTTGACACTTGTCGTTAAATTTGTTGGTTCGACCACCCGACCAAGTGCTTTTCTCTCAAAAAGCGACCCGGCCCGGCAATAATTTTCTCACACAACAAATCCAGCACCCGGCCGGTAGGAAGCCTTGGCGGGCGGCCGGAAACGAAGGGCCGGGCGCCCACTACTCTGAGACTCCTTGTTCGGCCGCGGGTCTATAACTTTTTTCGGCACTACGTTCACTAATTCTTATTTTAATTTGGTTTGTTTCCCCATCCGACATATAGTGTTAGACATTGTTCACAAATCTTAGAGATGTCTCTCGTAGTTTCATATAAACTCTATGTGGATGTGTAAAATCTTGTGAACAATATTCGTGGCGTCGTCGGGTGAAGAAATGACTAGTGTAAAAGGTGTACATCATAAGAAGTTGTACAACTTTTATATGTTGATGACTTCTTATATTTTGAAATCATTAGATGCTCCAAAAAAATGTTGTTTGAAGTTGTAATTTTGAAATTCAAATTTCAAATGTTATCGATGAAACATGACAAATAGTAATAGAAGTAATAATAATACAATCGCTCGATAGAGCATGATTTAAAAAAATAGAAAGAAAAACCATCAATTTTGGAGTTACTATGAGGGAGAAAAGACTAGTTACAAGTTAGGCCGGAGATTAAAAAGGAAAATTAGAGTTCTTGAGCCACGTACACTACATTTTTAAATAGCCGCTATAGCCTTTTCGGGCGGTGCGCTATTTACATTCATGTAAGTACAATTTAAGCAGCTCGCTATAGCCGCTATTAGCTCGCTATAGGCATTTTAGAAGTAAGCCGCTCCTTAGCCCGCTATTTAAAACTACGGCGTTCGATCGTAAAAAATTCCAAGCGGTTGCGTTGGCGCCCGCGTTGATCGTGAGGAAGTGGAGCAGCGGGCTAACTCACTATTTAAGCACACACTTTCGATCATGGCGTTCATCCTTTCGAGTTCTCTAAGCGGCCACATTCTCTTTGCAATCATCGCGCCATAGGCGCCTCGGGCTCGGGGATCAACAAGGCGCGCGGGAGGAGATGGGCGCGGAGGGCAAGAGCAGGATCCGTGGTGGGGGCCGGCGGCCGACCCGGGTTCGACTCGACCGGCGACCGACTCCCTCGTCCTGCCCTCTCTAAGCGGCGCCGCTATCGAGGGAGGTGTCGAGAGGGATTTCATCCTCGATCGTCTCGGCCTGCCTTCATGAATTTGAAGGAGGCGGTGGGCGGCCGTGTGGTCTTCTTCAAAGGGTGGATCGACCTCACGGATGAAAGGTCAACCACTCGTCCCCAAGGTGGAAAGTTGGCGGGATCCTCCTCAAGGCCTTGGCCAGAAGGGCGACGCCCGGCGGAGGGGAGGGGAGGAGGAGGAGGAGGGGGCCGGGACTAGGCGGCGGCCTTCCTCCTTTTTAATATATATATATTATTGATGTGTGTTGCTCCTACGTCCCACTGAATACATTTTCGTTTCAGTTCAATAGCGATTAAAATTAAATAAGCGCTTAAATTTGATTTGAATCTTAACTTGTTCAATGTAAAATTTGTCAAAAACAAACAATTAATTAGCTGTCGGTTGTGCTGGAAAATCTGATCGCCCGTTGAGTGAGAGAGGCGGCCATTGGGGCGCGGCGATCATGGGATTACATTTTCGAGCAACCATGTTTTGGAAAGCGCCACATTTATACCCCCCCCCCCCCTCCGTTATCAACACTAACTTCTCTTTCGTGCCCCTCTCACGGGGAAAGCCGGACTCGCCGCCCACGATCGTCGACATGGCGCCACCGGAGGAGGAGATGAAGTTATTTGTGGGCGCCTCAGCGCCGCCCTCACCAAAGGCTGACGGCACGGCCGGCGATGTTGGCCTGCCAAAGGTGAATCGGCCCCTCGAGGAGGAGGGTCAGCTCCTCGCCCTCGGTCGACTCTGCGGCGATACCCTCGCCGGGGATCACAAAAAGCGGAGGAGGAGGAGGCCGGACGAGGCGGCCAAGCGAGGGCGGCCAGAAGGCAAGAAGGCGGCCTAGGTTCTCTCTCTTTTTTTTTATGTTAATTTATCTATTATGCGATTTGTGTGGATGTGTAAGATACAATGATACGTGTGGTTAATTTGCTAAGGAATCGAGTTGTTGGTTTGTCATTTGCATGGCAATCTCTTTATCTTTCGTTAATTTGGGTTATCTTGTTTCCTTGTATCGGTTTAATTTTAATATGATGCGTGTCAATCTTAATTTTCTATCATTTGCGTTCGATTGTTCCTCGTCTTAGAAACGCGCCAGCGGTGAATCACCCCTTCGAGGAGAAGTCCATCATGGCGGCACCGCGGGGAGATGATGTCTCTAGCGGCGGGAGGATGAACACCCGTGATCCCGAGAACCTAGCGTTCCTATCTATGCTATCGGATGGCGGGTTTGAATGGGCTCCGCCTTCTGAGAGCTTCGGCGGCCGGCGTTGGCCGGGCGGAGGCTTGGAGCGGGAGCAACACTCTCCGGCGGAGGAGGGGCCGAGGTTACATGGGCGGGATAGGCATCGGGAATCGCGGCGTAAGCGGTTTTCAAAACTTCGGTCGGCGGGGACCCGGTATGAAGGAGGGGTTGTTGCCGTCGTGGTGAGCGCTAGCTCGAGAGCGGCGGCCGGCGTGTGAACCGATGAACCACGGCGGGTGTTCAAGGTGACCTCAACGGCACGAGAATAGCTCACCTTCAAGCCGGCGAGCCTCGAAGTGCCAAGATAAGAAAGAAGGGAGGGAGTTCAGGCTAACTATAGCCATGTCGGCCGGGGTGCTCGCGGCGACCATGGCTGCATGGCATGGCGAATTAATGGTAGACACTGAAACAGAGAAGTGAGCATTATAACACCGCGGATTATATTACAACTAATTAAAACATCTCGGTCTTCGTTCCATCGGATCTACGTTTCTTAAACATCAGCGCTAGTGCTAGGTAAAGGATCGAACATATGCACACCATATATGCATCACCTACGACGGCGTGCACACTTCCAAAAGCTACCAAAAGTTGTTATATCTAGCAAGGCGTCACACGCAACTGTGAGCAACTCCCCTGCATTGGAAGAGCGAAGTACACTCATGCCCACAAGCCATCAGCGAAGAACAAAGTAGACTTCGTCGTCGATCATCCGCCTTTGCTCGCTGCCGGTACACTCCCCGCGGTTGACTTCCGCGCTCGGACCCCGACCATCCGGCAATGTACGCCACAGCCGACAGCATTTGCGCCGAAGATGCTTCGTGTTAGCGAGCACCGGCGGTTGGGCGAGGCGAGGGAGGCGGCGGAGAAGCGAAAAACCGGCCCGGATGCGGCGCCACCATCATTTCGTCGCTCCAACACCGCTATTGCACGTTGTGGCGGGGCGTGCCGCGATTCGGTGCCCCGTCGCTGCCATCGGCGTGAGCTTCGATGCCCATAACACACCTTTAGTGCGATTATGCGTCATCGCCGGTGCGGTGTTCATCAGCCAAACAGGCGTGTCTGCGTATAGGCGAGTTCATGCCCGCATCGGCCGGCGGTGTCGGCGGCATGTCGGCGGGGGCGCGGCGGACCGGCCATCGGCAAGCGAGGCGGCAGGGCTACTTCTGACGCCTCCCGGGTTGCCGACGATGGGTGGTGGAGGTGCGCCATTCCACATTGCGTTGGAAAACCCGCTCGATGGGATGCTTTCCCCCACCATGCGTCGCCGCACCTCTCACGCCATCACTTCACGGGTGCGGTCATGAGAATGGTGAGTCGTCCATGGGATCCTCTCTGCCTCCTTGGCGCGGATGGCAACCAATGCAAGCATCTCGATGGGAAGCCCATTTGCATGGTGGCAGCGGGGGGCCGAGCGCCGGCGGCGGTGGTGAGTACGTGAAAAGCGTCGCATTGAAGCTAAACATAAGCGGCGGCGGCGGCGGCGAGATAGATGTAAGGCGCGCGGAAGTGAGTTGGCGCTCCAATTGCGGCGGTGCAGTTGGTGGCGGACGGCGTCGTAAATAGACTTCGGCCGCAGGGCGATGCGGCTTTATTACTCCGCGGCGCTTTTTTTTAGTGTTGCGTGTGCGTAGTTCTTGAACCGCGCGATTCGGCAAGCGTGGAGTACTCGTCGTTCATCAACCAAAAAAGCGCCAATTCTTTGACCTTTTCAAAAATCTAATTTGACCATTAGTTTTTTATTTGAATAATGTATATAAATATTATCAATTTTGTTATGACTTATTAGATCATTAAAGATATTATAATAATAGCTAATTTATTTTTGGAATTTACACAATATGTTGAATAAGGCCGAATGGTCAAATTAAATTTTGAAAAAGGTCAAAAATTACGTTTTTTTTTTGGACGGAGGGAGTATCACTCGCGCCTTTACAACAGCGGGTCCAGCGGATGACATCCCTATTAAAACGCGGGTGGATCCACTCCACTTTCGGTTGACTTTTCACCGCGTGCAAAATCTTGACACCAAGCATTGCTTGCGGCGTTGTGATATTAGCAAATTACCACAATAATAACATTGCATCGGGCATCACATGTTTCTGACATACTACATCGAGAACACATCCAATGACAACCACGGACAAAGAGGCGAGAATAATAAACATGTTTCGTCTTCCTCATCAAGTCCTCAACATGTGCTCCTAGTTTTTCTTCTTGGTGTCACCACTTGGACCATACTTGAAGCTTCTTCTTCATCGGCACCGACTCCTCTTTTCAATTCGAGAAGGCGAACAACTATGATGCCAAGATCATAAAGACCTCGGAGTATTCCTTTTTCAAATCGGTAGTAATGACAACTGCTTTGCTTATTAAGTGCTGAAAAAAGCGGGCACACAAATTAGTGCAAAACTAGGGGCGGGAGGCCGGGACAAACGTCAACACTCTGAGCGAAATACTCACCCCATTTCTAGCACACTTGAAGTAAGTCGGAGCGCGGTTATCACCATCCTTCTTGGTCAGCGCCTCCACCACCCCGAGCAAGACCTTGATCAGGGACAGGCGATGGCGGGGAACCATTTGAGCTCTGGCCTTGGATCCCATTGAAGCCTATTCCTCGCCGATCCCACCTCGGGCGACTCCGCCAAAGGAGACCAGGAACATCGCGTCGAGGCTCGGTGGGAGAAGGGATGGAAGAGGCGAGATGGAATGAATCACGCGAGGCGAGGAAGCATATCTGAGAGGAGAGCAAGCCGGGTAGTAGATCTGGCGGGGCCGGCCCCTCCGCGGGTGCACGCACTATGACCACGGCGGGGCGGCCCCACCACAGCGCCGGTTTCTTCGAAGTGGCTTCTCTTTCACGAAATACCATTCAATCGGCCAAAATCGGCCGAACTGACTTATTACACGTTTTACTTGTGCCCGCCCAATTTTTCACTACGATTTTTCTTGAGCCTTTACAAAACTCAAAAATTTTACGCCTCGTCGCAGCGGCGTTCATTCGTAGGGTGTTTGGTTCCTAGCCACACTCCTCCCGCGGCAACTCTAGGGTTTCGGCCGCCTCATCGACCCGCCCGCCACCGCCCGGCGCATCCGCGCCATTCAAGCGGCGGCCGCTTCTTCGCCCGTGACCTCCTTTTCAAGCGGCTTCTTCCTCCACCGGGCGGCGGCCATTCTAGGGGTTTGATATCTAGCCCATCAATCTTATGCGTGCCCTCGCATTCTTGAACTCTGATTTGTTAGATTCCACTATTCACGAACTACCTTTTTTGTTTTTTAGTGATCACATTGCCTCACGAAGCTGTTACGCTTGTGTTTTAATATATAGTATTACATGCGTGAGAGAGAATAATTTGAAACAAGATGAAGCAAGCACAAGCGAGCAGGTCGACTAGTCCTCACATCTTTATGCATTACGTCTGAGAATTGAACTATAATTTTATCCTCATAATATGGATATATTGAGTTGTACATACTAAACTTGACACCTCAACTTTGCTACCGGGCACTTTTGCTACTATATATAACTACAATGTTGTTGTTATCCATTTTGCGACTTATTTTCTTTATAGATGAATATGCATGCTCAAGTAAACCTCCGCATTTTACTGTAAAAGTACTCTGGTATCTTGTCATACAAAAATGTGCATATTAAATGAACGCCCGCGAAACTATAGTTTCTTTATACTCCACTATTCTGAACTACCTTTTTTTTTTTGGTGATCGTACGTGAGAGCTTTGTTAAACTTGTTTTAATAGTATCTGTGAGAGAATAATTTGAAACAAGATGAAGCAAGATTGCAGAACAAGCGAAAAGGGCTCGTCTACTCCTCATAGGCGCCTATTCTGAATTATTTGTATAAGCGTATCACGAGATGGATGTATTGAGTTGTACATCTTGAACTTGACACTGGCTACTACATTAATGTTGTTACCTTTGTGTTTTGTTTTAGGAGGAGACTGCAACTACTCTTTGCTTATTTTTTTTATAGATGAATATACATGCTCAAGAACAATTTGCTCCTATTAAATGAAATGTTACTAAAGCTGCGGTTTGTCTATACTATTCTATTCTGAACTACATCTAATTTATTTTGTGTTACGTGACTCTGTAATTCTTGTAGTCTAATAGGCGCCTATTGCGAGGGTTGAAGCGTATAATATTAGCCTCACATGGATACTTGGTGATTTCCATCAACAGCCGAGGCATCAGCAGCTATCGGTGTCGCTGAATTTTTTAGTAGCCGCGGGTGAGGAAGGCGATAATTCTGCTGCTTATTTTCTTGATAGATGAATACACAAGCTCGAGAACACTAAGCTTGCTGCAATAAATTACTACTACTATTTTGTCTTACAAAAATTTTCTGCTAAGCATTTGTTGCTAAACTACGGTTTGTTTATATTCTTCTATTCTTTGAACTACTTCCTAAAGCTTGGTTTGTAAGTCGCTTTGACTTTTTTGGTACATCCATTTAGCTATTTATCTAGATATAATAATATGCGGATACATAGCAAAATGGACGAACAAAAGTCAAGCGGCTTCTATTGGAAACGGAGGAGAATTTGCAATTTTGTGATGCATTGCCTCTGTCCATTAGGTGTGGCTATTTTTTTCTGTTGGTTCACCAAACTTAACGCAACCCTCCTCCTTTACCTGGGGTTGGGACCTCTGTTTGGGTGACGAAGCTACTTGGTGATTTCCATCCTCGCTTGGGCATCAGCGCATCATCGGTGTCGCTTTGAATTTTTAGTCGCCCGAAGTGAGGAAGGTGATAATTACTGCTTTGCTTATTTTCTTCATTGATGAATACACAAGCTTGAGAACACTAAGCGCTGCATCGAGTACCACTATCTTGTCTTACAAAATTTTCCCACTAAGCGGCCCATTTGCTAAACTACTGGTTTGTTTATATTCCCTATTCTTTGAACTATTTCCGTTTGAGTTTGTAAGTCGCTTTGACTTTTTTTGGTACATCCATTTAGCTATGTATCTAGATACAATAATATGCACGGATATATAGCAAAATGGACGAACCAAAAAGTCAAAGCGGCTTTAGTGGAAACGAGAGGGAGTCACAATTTTTGTGATACATTGCCTCTGTGGATTGTGTAGTCCTCCTGTTTTGCCTATTCTGAGAATTGAAGCGTATAATATATTAATATTAGGGCTGGCTAATTTCGGTGGTGAAATTTTCAAATACATTCGAGGCGACGAAGCTTTTTTTTTTTAGATAATGGATGAGAAAAACATCCGGCCTCTACATCAGAGGATGTACCGCGACCAATTATTACAAGTAGTGGCTAAAAAGGTAGAGCAAAACAAGTCTCTAAAGCAGTCTAAAGAGAACTAAAGCAAATGATAAATGTGCTTCCCACCCTCTATAGGGAAACTCCAAAGTAATCATTTCTAGTTTTATGCTAATTAGCGAGAGTGTGTTCTTGTCTTGTTCATCCTTATTTGCAGAAATTTGGGCGATACGCGACCAATAGGCTCATCGAAAATAACAGCCGACAACGAAAACTTCCATTTTGTTAAAGATAATATCGTTTTGAGCCGATTGCCAAATGGCCCGACTTATATTTTGTGGCGCCAGCAAATCAAGTTTCTAATCCTTTTATTACGATTAGTAAGCCATGTACCAAACATATGACTTGTGTAGATCTAGAATTTTGGTTTAGGCGGTAGCATAAAGATGATCCTCCATACCGTTTTTGAATCACGGGCAATCTAGGAAAAGGTGTTGGATGGTCTCTTTCATATTACAACCAACACATTTACGGCTTCCTTTCGGTTTTGCCTAGTGAGGGAAGCGATAATTCTCTTTGCTTATCTTCTTCATAGATGAATACACAAGCTCAACAAAATTATTTGCTACGTAAGTACTACTACTATCTTGTCTTACAAAAATTTTCCTACTAAACTTGACTGTTGTTGTTGCTAAACTATGGTTTGTTTACATTCTTCTATTCTGAACTACTTCCTCCGCTTGGTTTGTAAGTCACTTTGACTTTTTGGTACATCCATTTAGCTATGTATCTAGATACAATAATATGCGGATACATAGCAAAATGGGCGAACCAAAAAAGTCGGCGGCTTACAATTTCAAACGGAGGGAGTGCCATTTTTGTGATACATTGCCTCTATCCATTAGAGTGGCTATTTTTTTTTGGTTCGCCAAACTTAGCGCAACCCTCCTCCTTTACGGGTTTGGGACCTCTATTGGTGGTGAAGCTACTTGATGATTTCCATCTCTGGCCGGGCATCAGCGCATCATCCGTTGTCGCTGAATTTTTCCGTCGCCGAAGTGAGGAAAGGTGATAATTACCAACGCTTATTTTCTTCATCGATGAATACACAAGCTTGAGAACACTAAGCTGCTCTGTCGAGTACTACTATCTTGTCTTACAAAAATTTTTCCCACTAAGCGAACTATTGCTAAACTCTGATTTGTTTATATTCCTCTATTCTGAACTACTTCTTCCGTTTTTAGTTTGTAAGTGGCTTTGACTTTTTTTGGTACATCCATTTAGCTATGTATCTAGATACAATAATATGCACTGGATATATAGCAAATTGGGCCGAACCAAAAAGTCAAAGCATTTAATGGAAACGGAGGAGTGCCATTTTGTGATACATTGCCTCTGTCCATTAGAGTGGCTATTTTTTTTTTGGATCGCCAAACTTAGCGCAACCCTCCTCCTTTACGGGTTTTGGGACCTCTATTCGGTGACGAAGCTACTTGTTGATTTCCATCCTACCCGGGCATCATCGCATCATCCGGTGTGCGCTGAATTTTTCGATTGCTAGGAAGTGAGGAAGGTGATAATTAGCGCTTATTTTCTTCATCGATGAATACACAAGCTTGGGAACACTAAGCGCTGTAAAGTACTACTATCTTGTCTTACAAAAATTTCCCACTAAAGCACTATTTGCTAAACTTCGGTTTGTTTATATTCCTCTATTCTAAACTACTTCTTCCATTTCGGTTTGTAAAGTAGTCGCTTTGACTTTTTTGGTACATCCATTTAGCTATGTATCTAGATACAATAATATGCTTTGGATATATAGCAAAATGGACGAACCAACAAAAGTCAAAGCGACTATTAAACGAGAGAGTGCAATTTTTTGTGATACATTGCCTCTGTGGATTGTGTTGTCCTCACAGGTGCCTATTCTGAGAATTGGAACTGTATAATATATTAATATTAGGGCTGGCTAATTTCGGAATTATTTGAAATTTTTCAAATGTTGGTGTGAAGCTTTTTTTTTAGATAATGGATGAGAAAAACATCAAGCCTCTACATCAGAGGATGTACACACCAATTATTACATGTAGTGGCTAAAAGGTAGAGCAAAACAAGTCTCTAAAAAGCGGAGATAAAAGAGAACTAAAGCAAATGATAAATGTGCTTCCACCCTCTATAGGGAAACTCTAAAGTAATCATTTCTAGTTTTATGCTAATTAAGCGGTGTGTTCTTGTCTTGTTCATCACTTGGCTGGCCTGGGCTCAATAAAGCGGCCAATAGGCTCATCGAAAATAACCTTCGACAACGAGAAAACTTCCATTTTTTTAAAGATAATATCGTTTTCGATGGCGCCAAATGGCCCGACTTATAGGCGTGGCGCCAACCAAATCAAGTTTCTAATCCTTTTATTATACGATTAGTAAGCCATGTACCAAACATATGGCTTGTGTAGATCTAAATTTTGGTTTAGGCCGGTAGCATAAAAGATGATCCTCCATACCGTTTTCAAATCACGGACAATCTAGGAAAAGGTGTTGGATGGTCTCATTCATATTACAACCAACACATTTCGGCTTGCTTTCGGTTTTTAAGTAGTCATAGATGAAAAGCGATAATTCTGCTGCTTATCTTCTTCATAGATGGTTTGAGACCTCTGTTAAATTGTGAAGCTTCGCCGGTGATTTCCATCCTCTGGCCGGGCATCAGCATCATCCAGATTTAATAAGCACGAATTTTTGATCACCGGAAAGTGAGGAAAGGTATTAATTATAGCGCTTATTTTTCTTCATCGATGAATACACAAGAAGCGAGGACACTAAGCGCTCACATGGGAGTACTACTATCTTGTCTTACAAAATTTTTCCCACTAAGCGAGCCCATTTATACAAACTACGGTTTGTTTATAATCCTCTATTCTGCAGACTACTTCTTCCGTTTTAGTTTGTAAAATTAAACTTTGTCTTTTTGGTACATCCATTTTGGCTATGTATCTAGATACAATAATATACTTTTGGATATATATATGAATTTAGATGAACAAAAAGTCAAGCGACCTAATTGGAAACGGAGGAGTCTCATTTTGTGATACGTACCTCACGTCCATTAGGTAGCTATTTTTTCTGTTGGATGCAAGCCAGGCTTACTAGCATAACCCTCCTCCTTTGCACGGGTTTGCAGGACCTGCATTTGGGTAAATGGCTTCGCCCGATTGATTTCCATCCTGGCCACGAGGCATCAACATCATCGATTAAAGCACCGTTGCAGTCGCTAGGAAGTAGGAAAGACGGGCAAATTACCATATTTCTTCATCGATGAATACTGGCGAGGAACCTGGCGCTCGCAGCCGAGAATTTTCTCTTGTCTTACGAAAATTTCCCCACCGAAGCGAGCCCATTTGCTGGCTTCTGATTTTGTTTGCCTCTTCTCTATTCTGGAGCTACTTCTTCCATTTCCAGTTTGTAAATTAAAACGGCTTTTTGGTACATCCAAACATGTATCCAGATACAATAATATGCACGGATATATGAAATAGGGCGAATATAGAATCCAGCGACTAATGAAACGAGAGGAATTACATTTTGTGATCGTACCTCTATGTAGGATTTGCCCTTAGTCACTAGAACTATTCACCAGGGGTGGTATATAATATATAATTAATAGTAGGGCACAGTAATTTCAATTGTATTTGAAATTTTCAAAATGCTGTTGACGTAAACTTTTAGAAAGATGGATGAGAAAAACATCAAGCCTCTATCCAGAAATTAATACCACGACCGAATATGCATCATTTGGCTAAAAGGTGGTGAAACAAGTCTCTAAAGCGGATAAAGAGGGCAAAACAGTAGTAAATGTGCTTCCACCTCTATAGAAACTCTAAAGTAATCATTTCTAGTTTATGCTAATTAGCGAAACGTATTCTTGTCTTGTTCATCACCATTTACCATTTGGGCTCGGTACGCAGCAATAGGCTCATCGAAAATAACCGACGAGAAAACTTCTTTGTTAAAGATAATATACGTTTCGGCGAAGCCAATGCTTGACTTATAGGCTGTGGCGTAGCAAATCAGTTTCCTAATCCTTTTATTACGTTAGTAAGCCATGTACCAAACACTTAGCAAGCATGTAGATCTAAGTAGTTTAGGCGGTAGCGCAAAGATGATCCTCCATACCCCGTTTTCAAATACGGAAATCTAAGGAAAAGGTATTTGGATGGTGCAAAACTATGCCCAACCAACACACATTTAAGCTTGCTTTCCGGTTTTCGTAGTCAGAAAAAGGCGATAATTCTGCTGCTTTATCTTCTTCTGGAGTAGATACACAAGCGCTTAAGGCACTGACTGCTCTGTAAGTACTACTACTATCTTGTCTTACAAAATTTTCGCACTAAACGAAGTATTTGCTAAAATATTTCGGCTGCTTCCAGTTTTCTGACATTTTGTTTGTTCTCTGCCTCAGTA
>JADLZK010002100.1:0-46611 GCA_015847255.1 Hyparrhenia diplandra
GGAGACATACAGGCTACGAAGCGCGGATACGCCAGGGGGCTGCATATCCCGTATCCGACACGGCGCGGATACCCCGGATACGTATCCCTGCCGTACTAAGGCGTCAAGAATTCAGTCGTGAGTCTTGGTATTTGGTTTGCTGATGTGGAGTGAGGAGACACAAAACAGTACTATTTTAGTTAGTTGGTCCCACATGTCATGTCACACGTTCTCGGGCCACGTGAAATACCAAATGATTTGTACGTCGTAGCTAGTGATACTTTCTCTCCTACTTTGCTTGCCACGTCACATCTAGATAGCCAAATAGCTCACCATTGGGGACGCCTCTAACAAAACTGGATACGTACTAGACTGGATATCAGACACGTTTAGGCTGATTTTGGATACGCCCATGAGATGAAAATGGCCCAATCTGGCAATCCCAGTCTCCCACGCGTCGTGCGTGAAAAGTCCCTCCGCCTCGTCTCCGTAGTTGTAGAACAGAACGACGACGCATCCCATCCCAATCCCCGTCTTTCACGCTTGACTACTCAACCGGGAGCGGCGATGGTGGCCGGCAACCAACGGCGAGGCTGCAAGCCGGGCAGCCCTACGGGCGGGTGGCGACAGCGGTGCGGCCTCGGCTCCCTCGCCCTCTCTCAAAGTCAGGTGAGTCCCTAATCTGCTAATCCAACCATCCTTGTAGTTCTGTGATGTGTTTGATCCGAAATTTTGTTCATATTTATTTGTTAGACATTTGTACTTTAGTTCGAGTAGATGGTGTTGCGTGATGATTGATGAACGTGCTCCAATTGAAGTTGATGACCAGCAAAAAAGAATCCATTGTGGAAACCAGTGTTCTATGGATGGATGATTGTAGCGTCATTGACCTTCTAAGTATTGAAATATGTTATTTCTAAGTATTGAACTATGTTATTTTATATTAAATCATGTTATTATAATTATTATTAAAAAAATCATAGCCGTATCCCCGTGTCACTGATTTTTTGGAGAATAACGTATCCGCAGATCGGATACGTATCGTATCGATACACGTATCCGTGATCCGTAAAGCGTAGCATACGAGGAACCGCCGGTGCGCGGAAGGAAGAGCGAGGGTGGCGGTTTCGCCGCCGGGCGGACGGGATTAGGAGGAGCGGACGGGATTAGGGAGGAGGGCGGGACGGGATTAGGCTGATGACGATAACATTTGAGTTTTTTTATAGTAAGATTAGTGATATCTATAAGCATTGTAATTATGTTTTTTAAAATTCTTTTGTTGGCCCACCAGGCTAGACACGCCTCGCTTAACTTTGTCTGGTCGGATCACTGTTTGGTTTGTGACTGCGTCTGACTATTGACAATTTGTGTCAATTGTTTTATGGGTGACACGGCCAGGCGTCTCGACAGACGGGGCGGGGAGATCGATTCCATCCTACCATGGGAAGCGTAGTGTGCGAAGACGGGCGGGCGACCAGTTCTACTCTCGTCACCCGCCCGCTTCCTACATTAGAACACCGGTCGCCTTTCGCCGTCGAGACGCCCGCTATGTCACCCGTAAAACAGTGATACGACTTGTCAATGGCCAGATGTAGTCACAAACTGAACAGTGAGGCGTGGTCACAAGCCAAACAGTGATCCGACTTGTCAATGGCCCGGCACCGTCACAAGCCCACACACACTAAATTTACACCCAAAAGTTTATCCGTGTTTACTAGTATTTTGGGAACAAAAGTTTTTGGGAGTGCTGGGTCCCAAATAATAAAAATGTTTACAACCCTTCGTAAAATGGGACGGTGTTAAATTCCATCTTGCCAAAAAGTGAACCAAAATCCCAATTTCTTTTTGGATTTTTGAAGCAACTAATAAACACCAATTTTTTCGTAGGGTTGGTTAAAGGCGGCACGGGCTCCCATGCACATCTGACCTGTTTTTGGCTTATTTTTAGATTGAGAATTAACAACTTTTTGCCAAAAAATTTCCAGGCTGTACTAAAATATGTATTCCTGGCTCAGGTACTTGATTCATTTTAAATTATACGACGTTTGAGTTTTTAGACCTCAAGTTTGATCATTCGTTTTATTAAAAAATTATATAAAATATCATTTCTTTCACTATGGCTTACTTTATTAATAAAAGTTATTTAAGAATGATTTAAAATTGACTAAGCTTACGTAATTTTTAAATAAGATGAGTAGTTAAATTTGGGTAGAAAAAGTCAGACGTTTTGTAATTTGGAATGGAGTAATACTTTAGTACAGCCTGACAGCCGCCGTTTCTTATCTTCCTCGCGGCGCCGGCACTCCATCTTCTGCTCCCTCCCCACTCGCGCTCGGCTTGAAGGCGACGGAGGCGGCGCTCAGGCTCGTGCTCTCAGCGACGGCGGGACAATCCCAGGATCGGGCGCCGGCGTCAGCGGCTCCCCTTGTTAGAGCCCGCTCCTCTGGCGAGCTCCAACTACTTCGACGAACTCTACCAGATACACGAAAAGGTAAACCAGCTGGCCGACGTGGTCCAGCGAGAAAGTAAAATTCGATACGCAATGTGATATTCGTTACATGACTCAGCTCCATCGGCTGGTTTTAACTCTCTTCCTCACCCACTAGATGGACCGACTTGACTCGCCCACTCCGGCCCACGGATACGGACGCTGGGCTTCCTGGCCCGTTCGCTTCTCCGGTTCTTTCTTGTCTTCTGGGAACTGTCAGCAGCTGGGGTGCTGACACCCCCCTCCTTGGGAACCGGCTGGTCTCCACGCCGGGGCTGCTGAAAGCGCTGCATGATGGCGTCGAGGTCTTCCCAGGTAGCCAGTTCTTCATGAAGCCCTGACCACTTGATGAGGGCCTGCTGGGCTGGAGTGGTTACCCCCGCTGATGTAGACGCACGCTGCAAAATCTGCTCAGGAATCTGCAGGTTATCATCGAGGTTACGGGAGGCGTAAGAGAGACCTGAACATTAGCGGAAGGCGCGAGCCTTCAGAAAGAAGACACATGGAAGACTGGATGTATCGAGAAGTATCCAGGAGCTTCAGCTTGTAAGCAACATCACCGATCTTGGCAAGAATTTGATACGGCCCAAAGTACTTGAAGCATAGTTTGTGGTGAGATCTTGGGGCCAAAGACGACTGAACATAAGGCTGGAGGAGACAAAGAAAACCCGGTCGCCAACATTGAAACTCCTTTCTGTCCGATTCTTGTCAGCTTGATTTTTTCATGCTATTTATTTGCGCTCTCGAAGAATCTTTGGCGCCACGCAGAAGCATTGTCCGGCGTTCGAGCTTTGAAGCAACATCTGGAAGGGGGATACATCTTCATCAGTAATGCGAAATGCTTGGGTGGATGCCCATAGAGGACCTCAAAGGGAGAACAGCCCAGGCGGAATGCATGCTTGTGTTATACCAAAATTCAGCCAACGAAATCCATTTGAGCCACTGCCTGGGACAGGAGTGAACAAAGCAACGGAGGTATGTCTCGAGGGCGATTGACCCCGCTCGGTTGCCCATCGGAGTTCGGGTGATATGCTGAACTTAGACAGATCCACCTTGGCCCACGAAAGAACTCCTTCCGAAATTACAAGTGAACACCGGGTCACGATCAGAGACAATGTAACTGGGCATCCCATGAAGGCGGTACACCGAGTCCAAGAAGAGCTGAGCAACCGATGCGGCGGTGAATGGATGCTTCAATGGTACGAAATGAGCGTACTTACTGAATTTGTCGACCACAACCATAATACGATTTGGCATTGCGATGTTGGAAGACCGGTAATGAAATCCATTGTAAGGACCTCCCATGAGCACGAAGGTCTTGGAAGGGGGACAGCAGACCTGGATATTTGACGCCGGGTCCGGCTTGGCTTGAAGGCAAGTAGTGCAGGTGGTAACATGTTCATGGGCGTCGCTTTCATGCCGCGCCATGCAAAAGAGCTTTTTGATCTTGGCAAAGGTAGCAAGGGAATCGAGTGACCACCCGATTACTGCTATTATGAAGGGCCACGCATCACCTTGGTTTGCAACCGCTTGTTCGACCCCAACCAAATGCGTCCCTTGAACCTGATCACACCATTGTTTAGAGAGTAAGGTGGCCGTGAGGTAGGATTGAGAGCTAACTGCTGCAGCAGCTCTGTGGCAACCGGATCAGCATTGTAGCCCGAGATGAGCTCAGATGTCCATGCCGGGTGATACCGAGACTCCGCATGCAGCTGTCCAAGTGGAGCAGGGTGCCTGGACAGCGCATCGGCAGCCCGATTGGAATGCCCAGGCTTGTAAACCACACGGTACTGTAAGCCGGCAAGTTTGGTGTACATCTTCATCTGCCATTGAGTTGTCAGACGCTGTTCGGTGGAATGGATGAGGCTACGCTGATCGGTGAAGATGACAAACTCACCATCTTTGAAGGTAAGCACGCCACTGATCGACGGCAAACTAGTATTGCCAAGTACTCTTTGTCATAAGTTGATAATCCCTGGGAGCGGGCACCGAGCGCTTTGCTGACAAACGCAATTGGGTGGCCCTCCCGCAATGTAATCGCTCCCACGCCAAAGTTGCTAGCGTCGGTTTGAATCGAAAGGCTTGTCAAAATCCCTGGAAGGGGCCAACCGGGCTGACATGAGGGCAGCCTTGAGAGCTTCAAAAAGCTGCAGAATGAGATGATGTCCAGACAAAGAGAACGCCCTTCTTGAGCGGGTCGTACAAGGGTCCGCGATGACAAAGAAAGTTCCTCACATATTTACGATAGTATCCAAGAAGGCCCAGAAACCGAAGCTTGCTTTGGCGCGTCAACCGGAAGTGGCCATCGGGCAAATGCATCTAACTTGGTAGGATCGGTGCTGACCCAGCGGCGCTGACGACATGGCCCAAATAGGAGATAGATTCCCGGGCAAACTTGCACTTGCCGAGTTTGATAAGCCGCTGATCTTTGGCTAACAGCTCCAGTACTTGGCGAAGGTGGACGACGTGCTCCTCGAGGGTTGTGCTGTATACAAGGATGTCGTCGAAGAAGACAATAACACAGATGCGGAGCAGCGGTTTCAGAGTTGAATTCATCGCACCTTGAAATGTGTTCGGGCCTGTCAACCCGAATGACATAATCGCGGTACTCGAATCGCCCCGCAGGTATGCGAAATGCTTTGTTTTGAACTCTTCCCCCGGGGGCTAAGCGAATCTGATTGAAGCCGCCGGAGGTCCAAACTTGAAAACCACCGAGCCCCAACCAACTCATCAAGGAGCTCATCGATGACAGGAATAGGAAACTTGCTTTTGACAGTCAAAAGCATTGAGCATCCTGTAATCCACGCACATGCGCCTACGAATTATCCTTCTTCTTGACTAAGAGCACCGGTGAAGAAAAGGGGCTCTTGCTTGGTTGAATCATTCAGTTTAAAGAATTTAAACTTGTGTTTCAATCTCGGACTTGAGCTTCGGTGAGTATCTCCATCGCCGAATAGAAACCGGATGAGCTCCCGGCACGAGTGGGATCCCGTGGTCACAATCACGCCGTGGAGGCAGCTCTGTAGGCTCAGCAAATAAGGCACTGTAGTCGAAAGCAGAGTCCGGATTTGCGGGAGGAATAGCTACCGCATCTGCCATCAATCGAAACTAGATAGAGCTGTATCATAGAACGGTCAGACATTGAATCCACCAGGCCTTGTAGAATGATCATGTCATCGCCATAAGGAATTGATAGCCATTTTCTTTCGCGCCAGATTTGACTTTCATCGGCCGAGAACTGCGCGCAAGCCAATCCATGCCCAAAATCAAGTCATAGCCGTCCAATTTGAGTAATCTCAAAAGTAGAGGTGAATCGATAACCCCGTACTTCCCATTGCACATCAGGCAGTTCATATTTGCATTGGATGAGATCTCCATTAGCAATGCGGACCCCCATTGGAATGTCCAACTCACGCTGGCCGGGAATCTCAAGCCCACGAAGCATTGATGAAAGAGTGGGTGCTACCCGAATCGATAAGAATGAGCACGGGTTTACTTAAAACCCACCCCCATGGAATTGCAGAGTTTCCCAACCGATTCAGGCTGGCAACCGCCACGAGCCATGAAGAACCGGAAATGAGCCGGAGCCGAGCTGAGCGGGCGGTCGGGAGGAGGATCCTCCGATGCGCTTGGATGTCGGATCGGGAGTCGAAGGAGTCCCGACAACCTCCCGCACTCCCGCAGAGCATGAAGTTGAGGCGGAGCACATCGATGACCGTGAGCCCACTTGTCACCACAACGATCTGAGGCCGCGGGCGCGCCTATAATTCTTGAGTGAGGCAAGCTTGTCTTCAGTTGGGTGTGTCTTGTTGGATGAAGAAGAAGACGGGTCCTCGACAGCAGGCTTGTCTGGTACACGACCTTGATAAGGGAAGGGCGCTGGAGGGCCTCGTATCCCGGCTTGCCTGGGATATGTTGGGTATGAACTCTTGCGCTTGGTGGAATCCGCCGCTTCTTCCTGCAGTAAGGCAAGGGTATAGGCAGTATCGAGTGTGGATGGACGGGCCACCAAAAGAACAGCACGAATGTCATCTCGTAAGCCATCGACAAAACGCTGAATGAGGGAGACCATATCTGGGTTGGGATTATATGATTTGAGTTGGTCGACTAATTCAGAGAAGCGGTTGACATAATCGAGACCGAGGTGCCCATTTTGATGTGGATCATTTTACGGACAAGAAGCTCGTGTTGATCACGGCTGAAACGCTCGTGGATGAGGGAACAGAATGTCGGCCAATCTGTAGTGTGGAGAGTGGACTCAACAGATTGGAGCCACCGTTTGGCTGGGCCATGGAAATGCATGGTGGCGACTGTGATCCACATATGGGGCTCTACGGCATACATGGCAAAGTATTTTTGAGCACATGTGATCCAAAATTGAGCATCGTCTCCATCAAATGTAGGGAAATCAACCTTGGGAAGACGACCAAGCTGCTGGTTCTGGGATTGGTGAAACATGGTGGAGGGGTTGGATGGGTACTGTTGGTGGGAAGGGTGATGTGGGGTGTAGTGAAGGTTTGGTGGGTGATGGGGAAATTGGGGCTGGGATACAGGTGGTGGTGGTGGAGGCGGTGGTGGGTATGGTGGAATGGTGTATGGTGGATCTGGAGGTCGAATTGGGATGTGATTTGCAGCATGGGTATGATAATGGGGATCTGGTGGATGGAGTGGAGGGTGGTGCATGTATGGAAATGGAATGGAGGGAGCTCGAATCATACCAGATTGGAGGGGTGGGGTGATGGTCGTGACCTCACCCATACCCCGTACGCTGTGCCCATGGGGCGGTTGGCGGAAGATCACCGGCGACGGTTCGCCGCTGGTGGAGCCGAGAGGTGGGACGCAGGCTCGGGCGCGACGGGTCGTAGGAGCCCGGGCGGAGCCGAGGTCTGAGCTGTCCATCCAGGAGCCACAAAGACGCGCCGCGAAGGTGTACCGTAGGCGAGGCTAACATCGCGACGAACGTCTTCCACGGACGCCCCATCCATAGGCGCCATTCATCGAACACTTGACGGCGCGCTCCACCGCATCCACACGGTCGCCACGCGTCCCGCATCTCGGACGGGCACACAGCCTGGTCGCCGATGCGCTCGGCGGGCCCAGGCGATGGTCGACGCCGAGACGCCAATCATGGAGCGCGGCCGGCGAGGTTGGAAGTGCGTGGCAGGCGCTCAATCAAGCGAGGCGCCCCCGGATGTTGCGGGACGGAGATGAGCGCGGTGTCGGCGTCGGCGCGCGGGCGCCCTCGACGGAGACGCGACTCGAGGTCGTGGATGGAGGAGTTGACGCCCGACCGCCCTCAGTCGGGATTGAAGGCGGAACGGAGGCGGTGACGCCCTCCACCCGACGGAAGGCGAGATCCACCGCCGTCGCGGATCCGCGCTCCGATTCGGGCGCGGAGTACTTGGCCTCCCACTTGGAATCGAAGTCGCCGAGCGCTTGAGAAGTTTGTCGAACATCGCCTTCACGTTGGGATCCATGACGCCGGCTGGAACGTTGGCGCGCGGGTGAAGTGGTGGTGCTGGCGGCGACGGAGGACGCCTCCAAAGACGGGAGCCCGACGAGGCTAGGACCGGTTGTCTTTGATACCACCGTTAGAGCCCGCTCCTCCGGCGAGCTCCAACTACTCCGACGAACTCTACCAGATACACGAAAAGGTAAACCAGCTGGCCGACGTGGTCCAGCGAGAAAGTAAAATTCGATACGCAATGTGATATTCGTTACATGACTCAGCTCCATCGGCTGGTTTTAACTCTCTTCCTCACCCACTAGATGGACCGACTTGACTCGCCCTCCGGCCCACGGATACGGACGCTGGGCTTCCTGGCCCGTTCGCTTCTCCGGTTCTTTCTTGTCTTCTGGGAACTGTCAGCAGCTGGGGTGCTGACACCCCTCCCGCCTCTCGCCAGTCGCCTCGCGCCCTCGCCTCCGTCCTCCGCACACCGGCCGGCGACCCTGCGTACGCACCTCCCTCTCCTCTTCCGCCTCCCGTCGACGGCCCCCGGCCGGCGGGCTGCGGGAGCCAGCAGCCACTGCTCCACCAAGGGGGTTCCCGACGCTTTGGGAGCGCTTATGCGCCATAGCGAAGCGCTACCGGTCCGCTTAGCGCTGAAGCGTGCGCTTATCGCTTAGTGCAGCCCTTTGGAACCCTGCTTTCTCCCTTTGCACCTTTGTGAATTGTGATGCTCTGAACACTACTAGTCAGGAGCTCTAGTAATCCTCTAATGGCCGAGTGTTCCTTGGCAACACTGAGAGGCCAGCATCAAGGAGATGGACCTGGTCCAACAGCAAGCTCTCCCTAAGGAATATGTCAATCATGGATCCAAAGAGGTTGGTATTTTTTTTCCATCCTTACATTGAGATAACCTTCAGTTGTTGGGTTGCAATCCATCTTTGCATTTTCTTTGTTTGCAGGAACTACTCCCTCAAGATTCACCTTCCATGCCAATCCAGAGCAGCAAGAGAGTGGACAAGTGTTGCATTTACTCCTTTTGGTTTCGTGGAAGGGATCACATGGTGGACACTTCAGTTAAATGTTATTGTTTGCAACCACTTGTGGATTCGGAGAGCATGGTCTCACCAAATTTAATACTGTTTTCGGATGAAGCTCTTCTCACTATCAGCATGGTTTTTGCATATTTGGCCGGAGTTGTACCCTCTGGGCAGACATCTCCTCGTGTCAGAAATCAGAATGTTTTTCAACATATTCCAGAGTCAAGTTCCTCTCATTCTGGTAGGTAAGACTAGCTTATTACTTCTAGATATCAGATTGGTGGCATAGCAGGAAAAAATGTCTGCTAATGTGACTCCTTTTCACAAATTTAGGGATCTAAAGTTTTTGCCTGAAAAGAATGTTGCATTCGACCCCAGCGATATGTGGAGTGAAGTGGGAGCTAAACTTTCTAGAGCCTTACAAGCACATGTTCAAGATGCAAGTTTGGATAGCAGAGAGGATGAACATACAAGTGATAGGAAAAACTATCCTTTGAGTATGCTTGCTATTCATGCTGGTCCCAGATTGCGGCTTCTTCTGATCACATTCCAGCTTCTGGAAATGGAGGCAAGAGGCACACCATAACTCGTTGTTTGACTAGGATTGCCTATGTATACCCACTTTAGTTTATTATAAGTTAGTATCTGATCTGTTTTCAACTAGAAGAGGGTATTAGTGCTCTCCCCTTTCTGAATTTTGTTGGCTCATGTCAGACAATATTTTCTGTCTGTTTGTCTGAGTTTATTAAGATTATGCACTTGAATCTATACTAAAGTGTAAACTGTATCGTTTTTATTTTTATTTTTACCATTTGACACCATTCTTACAGACTTTTGAAGATGTTATAATTGAATATGTGGCTGCTTTAAGTTGATCTCATATCATTCAGGTAAGACATATCTTTGGAAGTTCCGAACTTGTTGATAGAATCAGGTGGTTTGCAGTATCGACTGCCTTGATAGATGGTTTGATTCAACCAGCATTTGTGAAATGGATTGAAGAAGAACAGGCCTTGGAAAATGGACAAATCAACAAAGTATGTTACTAACTGACTCTTTTGAGCTGTTGGTCATCCTCCCTTTTGGACATGGTTCAAATCATTGATATCCTTTTATGTTCCAGAAACTTATGAAGGCGATAAGCAGTAAACTAAAGGAGGACAATAAGATCTTGAGGAGGTTTAACAGATTTGGGAAATCTGAACTCTATTTGGATATGCTCTTTTTCCTAAGATTTGGTTCTGCAAGGTACTAAATGACCTTCTTGATCCTTGTAGCAATTTTTTATTCAGTTTCTTTTGATGTGAAAACTGCATCATATTCAAGAACTGTACATATTTGGTTGCTTATGGTGTATACTTATTTAAAAATATTATACTCTTCTGTTTACTGATACTGGCATTTGTCTAGACTATTTTGGTTCTTTTTTTTCCCTTTTTCTGAACAATTACCTTTTCGAAGTACATAAAGACATCCTTATCCTGAGTCCTGACACTTCTGATGGCAGGTCTGACAGCTATTTTGATGCCAAATTTCTTGCTGAACATGGAGGAAGAATTTTAGAGGACCTTGTTATTTCCTTAGCTGATGTGATTGCTAGTATTTACCTGGAGCTTATGTCAGTTGATGGTGATATGTCTACTGAAGTTGTTAGTCCCAGCTTAGTTCTATGTTCTCTGTCAACCAGAGAACTTCAAAAAGCTGCGCAATGAGGTAACTATTGTATTTTTCCAGTTCTTCAGCATATTGTTTTTTCCCCTTAATTAAATGTGCCAGGGATCAAATCCCCCCAGATGAATGAGAAAGTCTTCTAGGTTTATTTGTATTTTTAATTCTAAATTTCTAATTTAAACTAAACCTCCTGGTTCAAAATTGCATATTCAACTGCAGCATAGGTTGATGCAATACTGAGTTCTAAACTGTGGTGTGCTCCCATATATATACTTTTACTCATTATATTTCAACCTGAAAGTTGTTATCTATAACAACCATGGAAATATATTTAAGTGGGCATGAAAGCATCCACTCTTTGAATTCTCTTGATATTGTGATGTGTCTAAGTGTACAATGCATACACATTAAATTGGATTGCCTGAGGGTATAGTTATATTATATTTAAATGTTCATGCATATTAGGTTTTCCTGATTCCATGCTGATTCCTGTTGTCTTTTGAAGGTGGCAATTAATTGGTGGTTGCACCAATACTTCAAGTCAGTTGTTTCAATGTATGAAGACAGGTTCGAGTTATATGTTCTGTGCAGCAAAAAATATGAAAAAACAGATGACAATCAAGCTGAGAGGGCAAATTGGTGGAGTATTGCATTTGGCAAGCCTAAATTGCTTACTCTTGATTATGTTAACATCAGTCCATTTTCCCTTCCAGCAAGAAGGACGAAGGAATTAAGAGCTTTGATTGGCTGGTATGCCGAGTCCCTTCCAACCCATGCCATTTATTTCCTGAAACAATTGTTGAAATTTGGCACATGTTACCTGGATTTATAGATGGCTAATTTTCAAGTACCTTTGTAGCTTTGCACAGTGTGTGGGTAAAGGCCTGGCGCTAATCGCCCCTCCCCTGCACTCGTGCATTGCGGGAGCCTACGACAATGGGTACACCCTTTTTTGGATGGACCAAAAGAAGGAACTGGGAAACATCAACCTTGACATTGTTAAAATTACAAAACACTTTCCCCTTTCCTTTTTATTTTTTAAGAAAAATGAAAAGAAAATGAGTTAGAGTAATTCCCAGATCTGTATTGTGCTACTTTAAAAGGTATTGTTTTTTTTTTTTTTTTCTTGGCAGGAGAGCTGCGCCTATGGGAGCCTACGACAGTGGGTACACCCTTTTTTGGATGGCCCAAAAGAAGGAACTGGGAAACATCAACCTTGACATTGTTTAAATCATTTAAACACTTACCACTTTTCTTTTTATTTTTGAAGAAAAATGAAAAAGAAAATGAGTTAGAGTAATTCCCCAGATCTGTATTGTGTTACTTTAAAAGGTATTGTTTTTTTTCTTCTTGGCAGGAGAGCTGCGCTTCATTATATATTAAGAAGAAAAAGGGGGATAAAGAACCCTAGACAACACACCCACACAACCTTAACTCTTACGATACATAAGTGTTGGTAAAGAAAGAAAAAGCAACCCTGCACCTACAACAAATCTACTAACAGCTTGGCCCATGATCCCCTGACTGCGATTGCCCACCGCCAACGCTCATGGCGACCAAGGTTTCAGCTATGTTAGGATTTCATCCATAGAAAATGCAGCTGCTGTGATGATTCCAAATTATCCATGCTCCCAGAACTATTAGGGAGTTCAGACCTTTTTGTATTAAAAACCAATAGTTGCTGCACTTAAAAAAAAAAAAAAAAGTTGCTGGACTTGCTGTCTCCCACCAGTCATCAAATGAAGTTTCAGTTTGTTGTGGAGCTAGAGAGGGGAGACCGACCTGTCTCAAGATATACTACCAGAATTTCCTTGAGAATAGACATGTAATTCGGAGATGATCAATGCTTTCGTTGGCTTGATCACAAAGTGGACACTTCTCAGGATGAGGCAGTCTACATCGTGCAAGACGATCTGAGGTCCAGCAGCGCTTGTGTGCTACAAGCCATAGGAAGAAGCGGCATTCAGATAGCGCCCAAGTTTTTCCTGGTACCTGTATAGGCAGTGCAAACCAATGACGGGGTGGCTCCGACTTCTGTAACCAGAGCCATCTTGCACAATGCCCAGCCAAGGTTTCTGATGAGATTGGAAATGCCGAAACCACCCTGTGTGACTAAATTTGCAGATAAATTCACAGTGAGATGACCGGGTTAATTTTGCCATTTGTATCATACCTGAATTAAGAAAAATAACATTGTACTGTTTAACTGCAGGAGGTATTACTTCAGCTTATTCTTAGAGTTGTCAGATATCGCCATGCCCTTCACAAGGGCAGCTATCAGCAAAGTGAGCGCTGCAGTATCCTACTTCTGGGTGTCCATGATTGGAAGGTCTCTTGGTCTGATTTTCTCAGGGATTAGACAATCGCTAGGCTGGAAATGAGCTTATACCTTTTGAGTTCTGAGTCTGATTATTCGTTTTCCCTCCACTCTGCTAGGACTGAATGAACATGTGTTAGCTCCGTAATCTCTACTCAGTTTTGTGACTGTTAGGCTATGCATTGGAAATCTTTGAGAAGGCTGTCATTTTTCTCATTTGCTTTCTTTAAAATTTTTGTTGTGTAAGGAAGTCCATTGATATTGTGAACAGAATATGTTATTCATATGATCTGGAACGAAATCATGTGTCAAAAATGGAAACTTCATCCCAAAATGAAACAAAACAGAACTCAATAAACAGCCCTTTCATCTAGTGTTCGGTGATAATTTAAACTTTACAGCTCATTTTTTTTCCATTTAAAATCATTTAGAAGTCAAAATATTCAATACAAGACTTATAGAAGTTAGAAATTAATGCCATCCAGTATTGTCACAAGGAATGGTGTGGCGGAGTGGTAGAAGGGGGAGCTTACATGAGCGGTACTTCTATGGTGGTCTTCTCATGTGATTAAAATTCGTTTTGCTAATATTTATGAAAGTTTTTTTTCTAAAAAAAACATTTCTAGATGCTTGTCATGTTGCCAACTGTCTCGTAAACCGTTTTTGTAGTGGAATGCATATGCACACAAAGCGTAGATCCATCATGCACGCATGGATGGGCCGTGTATTTCCTTTTCTTTTGGCGAAACGATGGGTGGTGGTGGTGTAGTGCACTTCGGTGTCAATCAAAGATACATTTGGACCATCTCAAATCAAATCCTGAGCGAGTTAGGTTACCAAACCACACGGGCCACGGCATAGTGAAGTGAAGTGGAAGACAAAACAAACGGGGCTGGTAGCAGCCTAGCAGGTAGCCGCCTGTAGAGATAACTTAGGCGTGACTCCTGTTCCTGGAGCTCATCAGCTGCTACAATTTTACGTCGCCCACTCCGGCACGGCACGGATAGAGAGCGAGCGCATGTTTTCCAGACGAGCAGCAACACTTTTTCGTGTGCAAAGCAAGCACGTATGGTTTGTTCAATGATCATTTTGCGAGCTAAAGCAACCCTCTCACTCACGGTCTCATCACTCTCGCCGCACTGGGAAAATCTTTAGAGGCCTTTAGAGACATGTCCGCATTAAAGCTTGGCACGCCTTTCAAACTTTAAACTGAAACATTGACGGTCGGTCACGGCGCAGAAGCCGGCTGCAAGCGGCACGGAGCGGAACTGTTAAACGACGTAGCAGCTTCGAATTGCCTCAGAACTGATCGATCCAAAGGTGACATGTCGGGTACGTTTCGGTTTCGTACAGCTTCAAGAGCTGGTTTTTGTGCCTGTCAACCAAACGGCCTACGGAGAAAACGCTTGGGGATAAGCCGAAAAACAAGCTTCACCGTTCCAACCTCCGTCCTTGTGTTCGAGATGCCCGCCCAGGATCACCTCAGAAAAGTCAGTGATGCAATTGTCTTCTGCTGACACGATTCTCCTATCCTGTCATCATATATATCACTTAAGTCACCACCTGTCTACTGCCTTAAGATACAATACGTTAGCACTACCTCTTTCCACTTACTTAGTATCTGTCTTACCATGCCCTGCCTCTACAGAGGGACTTGATCTCAATAATCTTGAAGATGGTTCGATTTGTCCTCAGCATTTATGGTTGACTGTTGGTGGCTTCGCTGATATTTTGCAAACCTTGTAAAAAGGTTAGCTCTCTTTATTATTCTATTTTAAATATAATAACATTCCTGAATGCTAAATTCAGTCTGCAGCTTTTGGTAGCATTACATACATCCACAACACACGGCTACTACTTAAATGAATCAACAAGTACTAAAACTCCAAATTTTATTAGCTGCTCAAACTCAAAGCTGACTCTGTCACATTTTTCTCTCTTTCATCTGCAGTTTCTTTTTGTTCTGTTGCTGGGTTTGTGTGTATAGAATTGAAATTTGAGTCTATGATGTATTTAATGGCAATGGATCCTTTCAGTATGTAGTATCTCAAGTTTGAAGATACAACAATTAGGGGTGAGTGGGTGAACATTCTGCTGTGGTTCACATGCTGGCAGAAAATTTCATGATTACAATGTAGATTAAATAAATGTGGCAACATCTCTGACTCTCTGCATTTAGCTATGTACTGCAATGTGCATGTGCAGTTGTTGATGCATTTCAGGAATCCTAGTCTATGCCTAGTTCTTTTAACTCCTTATAAACCGGACACCAGAATTCACTATGTTTGGTTTTGGAGACCAAAGGTCAGGTTGGCTATATGGCCATCCAACTAGGAATATATGGACATCCAAGTCTTTTGTTTGGTAGAGTGGGCGTGACAAGCTAAGTTTTGTATGGTTGGAGCTGGCGAGGGTTGATGGTATGATAATACTCTCTGTGGGTGTAATCTGCCTTTAGTCTCACAGACCAAGGAGCTTATTTAATAATCTGCTCTATAAAAGTAGCTAAAGCTTAAGTTGGTGTTTCTGACTTGGGACAAAGCTAGGATGACACTCTTTTTGGGAAGGGGAGGGAATATGTTCTGCTAGCAATTCCATTTACTCTGATCATTGGTCAACAAAAAGTAAATGACCAAAAGAAACTGGTTTTTACTGCGGTTTTTATCACTGTGTTATCTCTGTGTAATTGTTTGCTCCTTGGCCTCTTTTAGAGGTCTCAATAGTAATAAGTTCTCTAAAGTGACAATGTGGTGCTTGGAAACTGGATGATGAAACACACACTTACCAGTGGAAGCTCTAGAGCTGCTTGATATAGTTATATTTGTGAAAAATCAAGCAGCAATTATTACCAAGCAATAAGAACATTTAAAATATTGCATGGCTCACTCCTTTTGCCCGCAAAATGTGGGTCCAGGCTTTACTCTTGACTCAAATTCTCTCTTTCTTGCCAAATGCCCAACCCTTGGAGTGCTATTAGTTTTCCCTTGTGACCAACTATTTCCCTTTCTCTGCAGATGTAATCCTCTCAGGCTTGTGGTGTTGGCTTATTAGTGTGGGACTATACGCAGCAGCTGGTTGTGGGGTATCATTTGATTTCTCTGGCCTTCCACCATTACCTATGCGAATGTAAGTGATTTATCATTTTGCCGTCAATTATATGTTAAAGAAAGGTTCATTGCCACTCTTCTAATCCACATGGTCATCTATTCATTTTGATACTCAGGTTTGTGGGTGTTGGGCGTAAGCTTCATTTATAGAGTCTTGCTGCTCCATTCATTGATGACAATGCACCCAGTAGCTCAGGTTCGGTTGTTTGCACTATTGCCCTTGAGATTTCTTTACCACACATATCATTATATCCAAGAAGCACATAGGGGGACTACTCGTGACAGTTCCAAAGTAAGAGGGAGATTACATACCCTTACTCACTGTGAAAATAAAACATGACGACCCTGATCGATCATTAGATTCCACAGTGTTGGGGGTGAGTGAGCTAAGACGACACTGCAAAGCCCTGGCCAAACTCCAGAACCTCAACTCAAAGGTAGGAGACACCAGTCCAGAAAGGGAAGCATCATTGAAAACACACTGGTTGTGTGGTGGTCTGGAGTGTCCAATGCTCCTAGGATGATGATCGGATTTAAGCCTTCTACGGACTCCTGGCCATCAACTCCATACGCTGACAGAAGCCCACCACCCAAAGGAGGTGGCATCTGGCTGTAGAGACAAGGATTACAAACCAACCTTTGCAGGGAGGCAGCCACACTTGCTGAAAAACACAAGCGATTAGCAGGTTTTAGCATTTCATCAGCTCTAATCACATAATGGGCACCTTTCAGGATGAGGGGAGACCACGCGCGTCAGGCAAAGGCTGGTGATCTCGTGGCCTCCAGTGCTGTGTGCCACCAACAACATACAGAACATGCACTTGTCAAGCGCCCAGGTCTTCTGAATTCTTCCCCCAAAAGGCTGAAAGTGATTGCACCTTGAAAACTCACCTTTTAGAGGCAGAACACATGTCCCAAATAAATAGTTTCCTGTGTGTCCTAGCTGCAGGGTTTAATCCCCCTGAGATAGTGAAATTGTGTAATTCTAGGTTTGCCTTTTGTGCAACAAGGACAAAAATTTGGGGTGCTGATAACTATGGATAGGCTTGTCCAAAAGTTGGGTTTGGGACATAGGATATATGGATCTATGGGGGCATGACATTTTACACCATAACACTAAACTGTGCATAAGCTTTTCAAACAAATCTTTCATCAAGCTATGCTACGATTTTTGCTAATGGTTACTGTTATTACTTATAGTTCGTCATGTCTTTTTTATCAGCCAATGACTTCTACTTATTGTGTTACCAGAAAACAGCATGGCTTGGTATGTTCTACATGTGTATACCAACTGGGATAGCATTAGGCTATGTTTATGGGACTGGTAACTTTTCATAAACTCTGTTTTTCTTGTTACCTAGTTTGAGGAGTAACAAGTGTTTTTCAGAAACTATTTTATGAAGCACCTGCCTTGCAATCTTATCTCCGTTGTCTTTGCCCACTACATATCCCCCATCAAATTTCTATTTCTTTTCCTTTCCATGGCTTATTTGTTTGTGGCAGGTGAAATGCATACTGATTTTGGGAGTCAAATGATACTATAAATTATCTTTTTCTTTCACGACCATTAAAGACTGGAACTCACTTTATTTTTTGAGCTTATTTTTTGCAAAAATTAGACTCTGAATTTGCATGAACAAGCTAAAAAAGATGTTCTCATCAGGTTGGAAAAATATCTGAACTGGCGTGCCTTCTGGGGAGAGTCAATATTGATGGTTCCTTTGTTATTTTTGGTTTGTAGTAAAGCCACTAAACCTCAAAGGTATTGCTTCCTCTTCTGTGTGTTTCTTATTTGATAAGCAAATAATACAAGTATGCACTCAACAATTACAACTATTTATCATCCTGTGATACATGATTTTCTTCACCTTTTGTGCCTCTTTGGGGGCTGCGGTTTTCTTTACCAGGGGTTTTGCTCACAACACAAGAAAAAGAATATGGCCAGATGCTTGATCCAGAGGTTGAAGATCAGATAAGTATGGACCTTTACCCTACTTCTGGACAGCTGACAGTTGTTGAATGTAATTTAGTTTTTTGATAGAGCAATAGAAACAGTAGTCTCTGTCCAGAGGCGCTTTTGTTCTTTATGCTGATTGCTGAAGTTTCTTTGGATTCTCTCATCTTCTCATACTTCCATCCACCTTTGTTAAATTAACAATTCAGAGTTGCAGAGAAGTAATTCTTTGATGAGTTGAACTAGGTTGGCATTCATAAGCATCTCAAATGTTTTCATAAAATCAATAATTTAAGAATAAGACTGGTGTTTTACTAAGGACGTTGTATTGTTTTTAATTTCACTTATATTTAAAAATCGAAATGGTAACTGTATTTCTAGGGAAGAAATATCAACCAAGTTATATATATAGATGTGCTTCCTTGGTGACAGTTTTCAGTATGTCTAGAGCATGTTTACTAAGTACTAGTTTTGTTACATAACATGGTTCGCGATATAGAAGCTGCCTCCTCTTGGGTTATGGCTAATTCAGTAATTCTCCCTTATTTTGCTGTCTATTTGATTTCTTCTTTCCAGATAATAATGGGACAAAGCATGTTTTGCCTGGTGGGTCGAGGATCTTTCAGGAAGGTCCCACAAAAAGTTCTCCTTGTAAGAACCTCTGGAAATCTTATTTTCTGCAATCGTTGAAATATTGGGTTGCTTCATATGTATTGCCTTTGTACAATACATTGTACTCCATTCCAAATTATAAGATGTTTTGGCTTTTTCTAGATACATAGACTTTGATATGCACTATATACATATTTAAAGAAATGTATCTAGAAGTCATAATGTCTTATAATTTGGAACAGAGGGACCAATATTATTTAATATGATGATTTATCTCAGTTCTGCACGTGTATAAAAATAATTGTCTTAGCTATTTAAAAGTGATTACGAAGTTACCAACTTGCTGGTTTACTGATGTTTTATATGTATAAAAGTCTTTTCTGGAGCCTTTAATGATATATAAAGGCTCCAGTACTCCTATTTTGATCCTCCAGGTCCAGTTTTGCCGTGGTCTCATGTCTGAAATTGGTCGCTTCAGCAAAGATATGAAGAACTACTACAAGACAAGGTTTTTGTCATCGTTGTATTAGGTTAGATTGTCCTCTCATTGTCTTAAAGGCGTTCCATTGTTTTGGTACCTCTGCTTATGGTTATGGAGGTTGACTTCATACCTACGTTATTTCAGGTTATATCGCCTACAACTTTGTCATTGGTGCTTATTCCTACTGGGGCCCAAAGGCAGGTCAAGAGATCTACAATATGGTAAATGCCGTGATCTTTTAACTCACATTTGGCAATGGCTTTGGCATATAATAATGCTGTATATTTCATAATTCCCAGCACAGCTCAGTGATATCACTCCGTTAAAATTATAAGGCGTTTTGGCTTTTTAGATACATTTGTTTTGCTATGCACCTAGTTATCTGGTATGTCCAGATACATAGTAAAAGAAAGGTATATCTAGAAAAGCCAAAACGTCTTATAATTTGGAATGGAGGTAATATATTCTTTTGTTCACTGTTTAACTTTTTCACATTGAATTTTGAGCGACGGGAGTGCAGATCTTATGTTTGGTGGAATTACTATAGTGTGTGTGGAGTTGTTGGAACATTAGCAGGAGGTTTCATCCTTGACAAGATAGGTCTACTATTCCTAATGCTTTCAAGGTAATAAAATACTACTCGTATATATTACAATATGTTCATTAATGACAGTTTTGTCTTTCACATTTGTCCATTCGAAAAGCATCTTTGTTTTGTTTTTAACTTTTATGAAGTAGGTAGGCCGCAGCCTTAATTTTTACTTTGAAGTTGCTTTTCATGAGTTCAGTAGGACTGTCAGACCTCATATGTCTGCATTTACCATTTTTGTATATGACTTATGACATGTAATAATCAGTTCAAATGTCTTTGCTTGCCAATTTATCTTCATTCTTGTTGCTATTTGGTTTCTTAGTGATTACGTCAATAGGCTTAACTAAGTCGTTTTGTGTACTGCTTTTCCATCATTAACCGAAAAATATGTTATGTTTATTTCCATGGATTCATGAGACTTTTCCCGCAGCTTCTTTCTCTGGCGCAACATTTGTAGGGGCAATATTCTGCTTTTGGTGCTTTTTGTTTCAAAGAGCCTTTATGGGTTCATACCCTCCTTCGTAGTTGGGGAGCTTTCAGTTTCGTAGCTCAGGTAATTGCTTTGTTCTGTACAACATTTTCATACACTTCATCCTAGATCTTAATATCAGTATTTACCTGCAATGGTAATTTCTGCACGTGTATTGGGTCTTATGTTTGCAAAAACTGGCTGCATTAAGTTACTTTTCAGTGTATTTAAATGCAGTAGGTTAACTTCTGCATATTTTTTTTTACTTGCAGGCACCTGTAAATTTTGTATGCCTTCACCGTGAAGCCCACATTTGCGCCCATTGGCAATGGCTGTATCCACTGTTTCAATCCATATATTTGGCGCATGTTCCTTCTTCACCTCTTGTTGGAGGGCTTCTTCAGGTGCTTCTTCGTTATTGCTGATGGTGCACTCTAGTTATATAACTGACTATCCCAACTTGCCATTTTCCTTCTACATGATTAAATATAGGTTAAAAGTATGAATATGAGATTGGCCCCTGTGTAGTACAATTACTTGTTGAAACCTTGGTGTATCAGTTCTGTACAAAACATGATAGGCTTTATGGTCTCACCGAAACACACTTAAAACTTGCATGGATGTTCTTCCTTAATATGCTTTTGTTTTGTTTTTTCCCTGAAAGATACTTTTGAAACTTGATGCAGGACAAAATCAATAACTGGAGGAATACAACTCTTATATTGACATCCATCCTTTTCGCTGCAGCTGTGTTCTGGTTCATTGGTAAGTTTCTTCATAGTATAGCGTCACAAAATAGGTTCTCCTTTTTCTCTTTCAGACTTTCCCATGCTGATGAAAAGCGCTTCACCAAGCACTATCCCAACTTGGGAGCATTTTGATGTTACGACCACATGCTACTTAGCATCATTCACCCAAAAATAGTTGCATGCAAGATCATTAATGTATGCTTTGAATATTCTATTCTACCAAGTGTAATATGTTATTTATGAATCAAATTCCTCACCTAAAGCCCCTGTCGGTTTGACATCATCCTCACAATGCTTAGTAGTCAGTACTACCCCTTTTTTTGCGACTAGTCAGTAGTACCCGTTTAGATTTGCATTTTATGATAATTCAACTACAGTTGAGATGATCTTGTCTTTGCAGGCATATTTGTCCCCCAGTGTCGACCGTTTCAATGAAGAGAGCGAAAGCATGGCCTCGAGAGATCCAATTTCAGGCCACTGCTTTGATGAAAGTGACGAGCCACGGACATCTGACTAAATATCTACCCAAGTCGCAACCTTTATTCTTTGGAAGGTAATCTTAGTCCGTAGTATTTCCCTTGTGCCAGCAACATGTAAAATGTAAATCTGCATGCCCGTTGGCTGTACCTGTGTATATATGAGGTCTGTTTGATCCACGTTATTTTTTATGTACTTTTTTTGTACAGGTAGAGTGCTAGATTTTTTTACGAATGTAAAACATTTCAGATTGTAACATGACATAACTTACTGGCTAGGAATTTTCTCCCTCCGTTTAGAAAAGAATGCAAACTCTTGTATAGTAGTAGTAAGTTAAGCATCCAAAGAGCATCTCAAAGTTTGGCAAATTTTAGTTGGCAAATCTTGTGTTTTGTCAACTCCCAAAAGATATGCCAATTAGAAAAAAAAAAATTCTCTCCAACAGTTTGCTATTTTTTTTTGATTTGGCAAAATCATGACAAACTTACGTCGAGGAAAAGGCAACAAAATTATGTTTTCACCCATTCCACCTTTTAGAAACCTGTGTCAGAACCCTGAGATATAAACAAATTATGTTTCACTTTCCACCTCTCAGGTGAGCGTTGCGAGCTACGTGAATGACAACCGGAAGGCCGCGCGCAATTATGCGCGCCTGAGGCTCCATTGCCAGCTCCTCCGAAATATCAAACACAAATGTCAAACTGTTGGAGCCTCGGTTTTTTAAATTTTTCTTCTAAAAAATCAAGAATGCTAAGCTCAAATGCGAAAACCCATTTGGAGTTCTTTCTAGAGAGATTTCGCTAAATCAAGTTTTAGAAAACTGACCAATTATTATTAAAATCTCTCCAACATACTCTCATATTAGTTAGCTCTCTAGCCTTCTACCTCCAGCTCTCTATTCTTAGAGCCTACCTTACCAGTCCTTTTTACATAATGTCTTGAAATACTGAAGTATTTTGTTATCAACTCTATTTTAGAGAGTACTTAAAACAGTAAATTAGGCTAGTTTTTACTAGTCTTTTCACATGCTCTAAGTTTGACTAATTATAGATAAAAACTTAAATAGTTATGATACCAAATAAGTATCATTAGATATATTTTGATCAATATATATACTTATTTGGCGTCATAAGGGTTCTTCTGGAATCTGTTGCTGACATAGTCATGGGTGTAAGGTGAGCTATTAGATTTTGCAGTTGGGTTAATGTAGACAATTCCACCGCAACAAATCCAATGTTGTTAAAGGAGCAACTTAAAGCCTCTAAACAAGTCCCTACCTTTTTCGAAGTTTGACCAAAAAAAAATCAACTCCCGTAGGGTTTTTAAAAAGGACTTCTATCTTTTAATGCTCTCTAAATTTTAATCCGAGACCCCTAGCAATAGGAGGTGTCTACTCCTAAATTTAATCTTAAATGGGTCTTGGAGTATCCAATTTAGGCCTCTATTTTTACGGGTTGGCATATGAATTTGCAGGCCCCCACGGGAGATGCTCCTGAGCCTGATGACTCGACACATATTGTAATTCAAAATGGGATAAACCCCTGTACCTGAGCTGGTCTTTTGATAAAATAATAAAATAATTTGTTTGCATGCAACATTACTTGCTGCGGTGAGACTTCTCGTTCAACAAGAATTTGGTACTACCATCATATCTTCTATCCAACTGCAAAATCAAGTAGTTCGCCTCTCCCCCTCGTCCACACAACACAGTCCTTGTCAATAGGTAAACTAATGACCAAACGGTTACAATGTGGACAAATGCTTATCCCAATTTACTGCATGAAGAACGGGATTACAAAATTACCCATCTTCTCCCTTCCATTCGGAGCTCATCCTTCTCAGCTATCTGCTTCCAGTGTCGTCCACCCCTTTCTTGCCCGCTTCCTTGACCTGCTAGGAAAACTGAAGAAGAATCCTTTGTTGCATATTTCACATTATTTCTAAAGTCATTTGAGGCAGACTTTAGAGCCTGAAAAGGTTTCAGTGAATGAGCCAGAAATCACACTTCCTGTCTTGAGTAGTCCTGCTGTGAATCTCTAGGGACAGTCACCGGTTTCTTTTTCTGAGGCGTGACAAATGAACCAACTGGAAGTACTGCCAACTTCACATATTTAACCTTCTCAGAAAGAAATGGGGTCAGTTTGATGCATCTGTTGATCAAGATTACATTTCAACTTTTTGCCATGCTCATCACTTTCAGAAGTCAACAGAGAAGACAATTCCACTTGCAAAACTGATGCTTGAAAAATCTCAAACACTTCTTTCTTATCATGTGTTCTTGTGTTGCAATTGTTTCTCTCTCATAATTCTATGGGATGAGTTCATAGTAGCATGCTCTCTGATGGTAACAAGCTCTTAACGACACCTTTCCCACTACCCAATATTAGGTTCTGATCTCCACAGAAATGGTATGCATAGGAAATATTGTTCTGACAACAGTTTGATTTCTTCCGTCGTTTTGTTTTTATTTGTCTTGTTCCTTATGCGGACAGTGCAGTTGAGCCTGGCTTTAAGATTGTCTCACACACCTGCAGTTTGGAAACATCTTGTTACAGATATGTGTACTGAGATATTTCTGTAGACAGAAATAAGGACTGTGAACCAAATAATAAGGGACTGTGAAACAAATTTCAGTAGAAAATGGACAGAATAGCATGACTGTGATCTGAAACAAACACAACATATTCTTCCAGAATGTACAGATGAATTTTTGTTTCACTGATTTTTGGAATTCGAATCATTTTGGCCTGGACAATAGTACTGTATTGCATCCCATCAGGGGATACGTTATTATTTTAATAATTTCAAGCTTCCTTCTAGCATGAAAGGATTCTTAGTTATTTGATACAACTAAATCACACGTAATATATCTGAATTCAAGAGTAATGGTTGTATAAAGAGAAATTTTATCAGCAGGCCGTGCTACATGGAAGGCACACCATAATCACCACAATACTACTTTTGCTGATAGTAAACTAGTGGTAATATTGCAGACAGGCACACATCACACATAATCAATATCCTACATCATTTTCATTTTACTTCGACAGTATAATTTGATTCGAGGAGAAAGGAGCAAATTGATTTTGACAAGGTTTGGTGCAACATGCGAAAGAGGATGAATAAGGCGCAGTATAGTAAAGTAAGAAGCGACTCTCATGTCACCTGTGGCGAGGGAAAGTGGCGGCGGCGTCGAGGGGTACTCTGGCGGCCTCGGCGCTCGTGGGCGAGGCGGCGCCCCAGCAGCGCGCCGATCCGGCCCACCGGCCTCCATGCCGCCCGCCGCTAGCCTCTGCAGAGTGCCCGGAAAATACCCTCAGCCGGGAGGCATCGTCTACGTGCGCCCTCCCGGAGGTCTCGCGGGAGCGACATGGCCTGGTTCATGGACCTGGCGCCGTCGAGGTGCCATCGGCGCTGCGGCCCAACTCCCCTCCTTTCATGTTTGGATCGAAGGAAGGTGAATCCCCTTTATCCCTACCGTCTCGTTGCCGTGGTGCTGTGGCTACTGCCGGTGTCGCGGCGGGATCGAGGAAGGCGAAGCCCGTGTTGTGTCGGCGTGGCCCGGCTGTTCCGGCTAGTCACCAACGAAAGATTTCCAGCGAGGTCGCGGCCGCTGCGGATTGGAGGCGGAGGGGAATGGTGCTCGGCTGTTCGGCAGGGAGTTGGGCCGCAGCCCGCAGCCCGGTTGGGCTGCAGAGGTAGGCCGAGGGAATATGAGAAGGGAAGGAAAAAAGGAACACAAGGAAATTTGTGAGGAATTCAAAAGGGAATTTATAAGGAAATCGCTACGGATTTGTGCACTCTATACACAGTTTAAACCCAAAACCAATCCGCCGGGGTCGATTTAGGGCATGTTTAGTTCATGCCCACATTGTCATACCACACCTATGGCGACCCACAGAGAGCGGGATGGTGTTTGTTCATGCCAACGTGCGTCATGCGAAAAGGTTAGGCTACCATCTATTCTTAGGGCTGGTGTTTGTTTTTAGTCAAAGCTATGGCAGCCACACTTCGCACCACACAAGAATCGCCAAACTTGTGGCGCGAAAGCAAAACCTTCGCCTAAACCGTGGCGGTAGCATGCCCGACCACATGCAAAGAAAAAAGCGGGCGCCACCGGTAGCGCGGCAAGATACGTACGTAACCAAGCAGCCTAATGTCGTCGTCTACGCAAGTCGGCGGTCATGACGCTGAAAGTAATAACGGACATTTGAGGCCCCACTCACTTTAGTTGGGTCGCCTGCGGGTCTCGCCAATGGCCGCCATGGTGAGAAGCATGCCCCGCAGATGGTTGTGATGGTTGCACACACGGTTCGCGGTTGGCCGCAGACATTACCTCCGGCCACACCTAGTGGCGCTTGCCTAGGCGCTCGGTCTTGCAAAGGTGTTGGTGTTCGACGCACCTTCGGACGTTGATGCGGCGGGTGTGGGAGATGTGATTGTCCGCGGGCTGTGGTCCGATGCGTTAGGCCAACTACGCTGCCGTCTTGGAGGTCACTACCATATGGGATGTTGACACGGTCGAGAGGCCACCGTCGGGCGTTCTCCGAACCGGGGTGCCTCGGTGCGGCAATAATGTTAAGTTTATAGGCCGTGTGCCCCCTCCTCCTATGGCGTAGCTTTAAGATGGACACCGCATTGAACACGGCCGAGTTTATCCCGTTCAGGCCAACGGGGCCACTACGTCCAGCGGTGGTGTCTCGCCGTTTCGTGTTACCTCGCTCAAGGTGAGCTTGTAGTAGGGACCTGGCGGTGTGAGGAGAGACGCTGGGTCTCAAGCCCCACGATCGTGGTGGTGGTGGTGGTTATGCCTTCGCCCCGCGGTTCTCAGCTAATGGGGCATTACTCCCCTTTTATAGAGGGAAGAGGGAAGTAATGTTTACATATGTGGATGCCTAGGGTGGCTAATTCAGGTATGCTCGTTGCATGCGCACGTCGTGTGGGCCGGCCGTTTGGGCGTTGTTTGATGAAGACGCGCGCCCTAATCAGATGGCGGACGTGCCATTTCGGTCGGCCCCCGGTGATCGTGACGTCCCTCACGCCCCATGGCGAGGGCGGTCAGAAAGTCGCCGTGGCGTGTAAGCCCGAGGGTCTCGCCCGCCGTGGCGTCTTGGCGATCTTCGCCGGGAATGAACAAAGGTGATCCCCGGTTTCCGTCGTCGGGCAAAAGCTCACGCCACCCGGTCGACCTTGTGTCCCATCGGTCGGATTTGGGAAGTGATCCGCGGTCGATTTGACTGGCGTGTCGATGGCCCCCGGCGCCCGTCTACCGTGTAACCGCATTAAATGCAGTTTCCCTTCCTTGAGCGGAACCTCCACGCCCGAGGGTCTATGACCCGGGTGAGTGGGTTGAGCCACCTCGCTCGAGGATGGAGAGGTGGGTCTCTCGAGGGAGGCGGGTTTTTGCGCCGAGGGTGGTGAGCTAGGCCACCCTGGCAGGCGGAGGATCTCATCCGAGGTTGGTGAGCTAAACCACTCGGACGAGACCGAGGGATTTGGGGTTGAACCAGCCTCGTGTTTACCGATGATGACGTGGGGCGCCATGGTTCGTCGTCTTGTAAAGGTCCCCCGACCTTGTCCTCCGTGAGCGTAGCGAAGCTCTTTCGTCGCGGTGACTCCCAGTCGGTCGTCATTAGGGTCGACTCGAATCTTCACGTAGCGTTGCGGGCTCTTTGGCCCGGGTCCACCGTCTGTCGGGCCGCCCTTCTAAGCGGGATGATAGCGGTCCGAGGGTTTTACCGGGCCCCCGACGGGCCGACGACGTTATATGAGAATGTCACGGTCCAATATTTGGGTCCCCGACGGTAGCTCGAGCCCCGAGCAGTGTGGACTCGCCCGGAGGTTGTGCCGCCCCGCCACCTTATTTTTTTCTCGGGGTGGTTCGAGTCTGACGGGCGCGAGAAGCGCACTCCGGTGTAGCTTCCTCGAGCCCTCGAATGGAATGGCGGATTCCTTCTCAGGTGTTTTTATACCACACGGCGGCAAGGCCAAAATGCTCTTAAATTGGCGCTTTGTTTGTGTGAGTCTCGTTTGTTTTTAAGCGGCAGCCCGAGGGCCAGCTTATGTCTTGCAAAGGTCGGCCGGGGCTTCCTCGACTTTGATTATACGGCTCCTGCGTGGCCCTCCGAAGGGAGGAGGAGGGAGACACACCCGGTGCCCCGAAGCCGACCATGGTGCGCTCCGTTTGAACGTTATAGCAGGTCAGCTTTTAAGTGGGGTGCCCGCCTCGCCGGGAGCAAAGTGGCCTGGCTTATGTGATCTAGGATTCACCCCATGAGAACCCTCGGACCCGCTTAAGCGAGATCCAGGGGTTTAATGGGCCAACCCCCAAGGGCCCAGAGGCCTCCCACGGATGGGACATCTCTATAAGCGACACCGCGGTCTTAAACACGTTCGGGGAAATCCCGGGCCCCGGAGGTGCCGGTGCCGATTGTGCATTTCCATCCATCCCACTGGTTGCGGGTTATCCTGGCGTGTGAAACCATGTGGGCCCGACGGCAACCTCTGGATCGTAGGGTGCCGCGTTGGCGTGCGCCCGGCGAAAACTTCGTTGGATTCCAGCACGGTGAGAACCGTCATCTGACCGACTTTTTTGCCCCTTGTGGCCGGGCGCTGCCCCGGATACGAACAATCCGGACGGTTTACCCGACCGGGAGAGGAGGCGTCTCGCCGCGCCCGAGGTGACGCGGGTTTGCCCAAATCGACGGACGTGGCTGCGTGGCTTCTTGTCGGGCGTGTCGAGCAACCGTCGAGGTGCACATCGGTCTTGGCGGCTCTCTGGCGGGCCGTGGCCGTTGGATGAGCTGTTCTGCTTCATCATGGGCCGTTCATTCCGGTCGGTTAGATACCCAGCCGGCGATTTGCCTTCCCTTCCCTATAAATATGGGGTCGTAGGGCTGACATGATAGTTGCTCTTTGTTCTTGCCATCGCCTTCTTGCCTTCTTCTTAAAGAATTAGGAGAAAGAAAAGAAAGACGGGGAGAGGTTAAGGGAGAAATCCACTTGCCTTGTGCTCGTGTGAGCGGTATTGCCCGGTGGTTCTTTGTTTCTTGTCCTCCCGCTCGTCCATGGCGCTAACTGGTGGCGGCGACAACACGAGGGAGGTGCTCGATGCGAACCGAGTGGCCGAGAACGACGGCCGACGGAGGAAAAGCTTCGGCGCTTTGTCGAGGAAGGGCTTCTTCGCCCTGGAAATGCCAATGCCGAGCGGCCGGTGGATTGGCGCCGCAGACGACCGAGAGGAGCCTAACCTCCCCGGATGGCTATGTGGTGATCCGATGGATCTTCACCGGGTTCGGGATCTTGTGATGAGTTTATTCGTCGATTGCTTCATCATTATGATCGCCGAGTTCACCATACGCCCCGAACTCGATCTTCCTCGGCGGTTATCTTTGTTACCCTCGTGAGGGATTCTGAGGATCGGCGCCGCATTGGGACCTTTGGTCGCGGGTTCTTCATGCGGCAGATCTCACCATCGCCTCGGTGGTGAAGGGAGGGGCACGGCGGGGCGTTGCTGCTGGTGGTTGCGCCACAAAGTTCGACGGAAAGCGAGACAAGGCCGAACCGGTGATGGGTACATCCTTTCCAAGCTTACCTCTTCTAATAGGGGTGGCGAGGATCGTGGTTCTACCTCCGCAATGATGGAACGCTTCCCGCATACACCGGCGTGTCCCAAAGCGGTCCGAATAAGTGAACCAGGGTCCCCCTCGGCGGATCATCCGGTTGGAGGGCTGAGCGGCGATCCCGCGGGCCCGAGATAGGGGTGAACGCAGCGGCCGTGGTAGCCGCTTTTCATCGCCGTTAGGTATTGCCATTGATGGCTGCCCTTTGCTCATGCGAGTCGATGACCTCCTGCCGCCGGGTCTTGAGGAGTCTCGGATGTCATCCTTCGTCCCACCGATGGCTCCGGCCAAGAGGGTGAGGGCATTGGGGTCCAATACCCGTCCCGTATTCCCGAGATCCCTATGCGCCCCCGCCCCGTGGGTACATTTCCTTGGTAGCGCTTTTGGCCACGTTCTTGCATTGTCTTGTTGTTGCCGGCGTGGCTACCACCACGGTTCTTATTCCATCTTCTTGCGGTGGTCGTTTGAACTATCATGGACTCTCCGCCCGTGCCTCGATCTAGATCTTGCGGCGCCGGCGGTAACCGAGTCTTCGCAGCCAGAGCGGTGAGTCTTGTGAGCGCTAAAGGAGGAGGAGAAGAAAGAAGAACGTGGCGCGCCAACCGCGGGCCGAGTAACGACGAGGCGGGGCCAATCGCCGATACCTCGACCACCGAGGAGGACGAGGATGAGGAGGACGAAGTTCGTCGTGAACTCGTCGGATGTGATCAATGGCGCTCGTATAGGCCAGAGCCAGGTGGTTGCCGAGCACCTTTCGGGCTTTCGCTCGTGCGAAAGCCCGAGACGTCTGAGTCGCCGACTTCGTGCGCCGAGGCTTCCTCCCACCCAAGGCCCGGGACCAGTGGCGGCTCGGGGGTTTCCCCGTGTGCGCCCTTGACGCCGCAAGGTGAGGCTCGTGAAGGGGCCGACTCACGGAGCGTCGCGGGGGCGCCGGCCGAGGTGAAGAGCGGTGGCGCCTTCCGCCCGGCTCCCGCGTCGCGGAAACCGTGGGGGGGAGACGGCCGTGCGTCAAGTGCGATGCTGGTCGTCGATCTTCCGGTGCCTCGGCCACACCCGGGCGATCCCTCGGGCCTCGTGAGTCCCTTCGTGTTTCGCAGCTAGCCTCCTTTACGGTATTTTTTGGCTTCTTTTTGACGCGTTCTTGACTTCAGGAGGCGAGGGCCCCACTACGGCCTTGCATCCCAAGAAGCCTCGAAGGCTAGTGCGAGCCTCGGCCGGGGCCTGAGAGCGGGGTTGTCTCACCAAGACGTTGTCCCACCACGTTGGGCTCCCGTGGTGGTGTAGCCCCAGAGCCTCGGGAGGGGGGCGGGCCCGGCCGGACGGTCGAGATTTCTCGAGGTGGTTCAAGCCCACTGATTGGTGATGGTGGGTCGTCCATGACCTATGGTGATCGACTCGAAGAGCTCACCGGCCGCACGCGACGCCACCAATGCCGAGCAGGGTAGCGCGTTTGAGGGGTCCCACGACGCCTTTGCCCTCCCGAGGAGCTCTTGAGGCTACGGCGGAGACACGGAGGTCTTCACTTGTGTCGGCTCCCACCGATCCGGGGCTCATGAGGCGTACAATCCGACTTTCAGATTGCTCCATGCGCGTTGGACGCACCCCTTCGGGCAAAGCGCCGTCTTCGGCGTTGGTGAGGTCCGTGCGGTCTGGGGTCGCCAGCCGCTGACCTTCGGACTTTTCTGTCCAGGTTTCCCGATTTGCGGAGCCGCCGGTGGATGAAATGCTTCCTCCGAACCGACTCGTTTGGGGTGGTCCCCTGACCTTGTGATGTGCGGGGTCCCGCCGCCGTGGTGATTGATGACCGTCGAGGCGTCCCTGGCGTGGAGGACTCATGAGCGAATCCGCTAGGTCGCGACGGCCTTGCGAAGATGGGTGACACCATCACCGGCCGTCTCGCCGAGGCCGATGCGGTGAGTGTCTTGGCTGCCATTTTCCGCCATTGCATTTTCTTTATGTATGTGCCATAATTGGTGGTGTCTTTGCCGCGGAATCTCCCGCCGGTCGCCCGGAGAAGTCCCCGAGCTCCTTCGCCGTAGTGTCCCAACCGACCGCCCCAGGCACGGGTGAAAGTGATCGAGGCCCAAAGCGAGGCGTCGATTTTTACTATCTCTTGCTAAGGAGAGGGAGTCCGCCGACGCCTGGAGGCCGAGCCTCGTCAAGGCCGGGTCCGAGGCGCCAAGGTGGCGGCCTCAATGGCCTGAATGAGCCGGGACTTTGAGGATGCCCGGAAGGGTCCCTCCGGGCTCGGAGGGAGGCCAATGGCGAGCGGGCGAGATCAGGGAAAGGCGAGGAAGCGAGGGCGAGATGTGCGACGCCACCAACACCCGTGTCGGGGAGTTGGTGTCCGAGGGGGAGACCTCGGAAAGGAAGGAGCAGCTCCATAGAGTCGCCGCGGATGAGCACGGCGTGATCTTTGAGTGGCGGTACCGGCGCCAAAGGTATGTTCTTTCCTTCGGTAGGTCTTTTGTCTTTGATCCCTTTGTTTCTTTGACGTTGCTTTGGTGCTGTCGCCGGAGCGAGAAGATCCGGACCAAGGTAGTGGAGACCTCGACTACGCTCGCTCGGGGGGAACAAAGACCGAAGTCATACCGGAGGCTGGAGGAGGCCACATCGACTTCATCCGTCGCTTTAGGGCGGACAACCCAGAAGGTTGGACCTCGGCTGCTTTGCTGAGCGCCGTGGGTGGCTTCATGGAATACGAGCTCAGGGGAATGCCTTCGTGGCGTGCGGTCGTGGACGTGCGGTGGCGGTGCTCGCACTTCCCGTGCGACACATTGGTTGTGGTTTGCTTGTCGTGGGGGCTTCTTCCTCGGCTCGGACGAGGAGGGCGTGGCCAACCGCCGGGAAGGATGCAGCCGATGCCGCCAAGACCCGAGGAGTTGTATAGCCGTGGACGATCTTTGCGGCATGATTGGCCTCCAGCTTTGAAGGCGGTATGCCCTCCGTATTCCCATGTGGGAAATCAAGCTATGGCGGACACGGAGATGCGGGATGCAGTCTCAGGGATCTTGTAGACGTTCCCCGGCGTCTGCTCAGGGGATCACCGGCTGGCAGGGATGTTGCCTCCGCCAGATGTTGCCTCGGCCCGATCGTGAAATGCGGGTGGACCGAGGCTCGTGGCTGATCTCCCCTTTGTATGAGAAAAGTTAAATGGGTAAGGGAATATGTACATAGACAATGGTCTTTGCCAGGGGCCTTGTGTCTTGGGCGAAGTGCGTTATATTTGTGTTGCGTCTCTCGAATTTCTCGGATTTATTGTTGTGTGGTAGTTGGCTTGCTTTCACCGCTGATAGACCGGGATGCCACTGGGTGGGAATCCGTACCGGTGCCACTAAAGGGACGATCGGCTTGGCTCGGCTACCTTCACTTAGGATCTGTGCGGTGTGCGACCTTCGCAACTTAAACGATCGATCCGAGTGTCTGAGAACTTTTTCTTTGAAGAAAAAGTTTCGAAAAAAGAAAGAGGAGGGTCCCCCAGGGGTCCAGGTGTAACCCCCAGGAGTTTAGTCTTGTGCTGGACGAGACTAAGACTCCCTTAAGGTATCACACAAGTTTCTCTTCATAAAAGATGTAGATCTTTTATTGAGCAAAAAACGTAAGTGTTTAATCTTCGGTGCGAGGTTAAGGGTAGAAGCGGCGTAGGCTGTTCTATGTTCAGGCGTTGGAGTAGACTTCACCCTTTCGTTCTTAAGCTTGTAGGTTAGGGCCTTAGTATTTCGGCGATGAAATACGGCCCTTCCCAATGTGGCGTGAGTTTGTGGCGCCCTTTGTTATCTTGCTTCGGCTGATGCGGGGTCATTGACTTGGAACTCCAGGAGGCTTCGGTCGCTTGGCGTGATACTTCCGAAGAGCTTGTTGGTATCTCGCCGAATTCAGAAGTGCAACATCTCGGGCCTCATCGATTTGGTCGATGGAATCTTGCCTTACTTTGGTTGCCACTTTGGTGTGTAGGCTCCTTGACCTTGGGGACCCATATTCAATGTCTGTGGGCAAGATCGCCTCGGCTCCATAGACTAGAAAGAATGGGGTGAAACCCGTGGCTCGGCTTTTTGTTGTTCGAAGGCTCCATAGAACCGACGGTAGCTCTTGGTACCACCTCTTCCCCATCTTTGGTTCGGCCAGATTGAAGATCCTCGGTTTGAGGCCTTGCAAGATCATGCCATTGGCACGCTCTACTTGGCCAGTTGGTCTTTGGGTGAGCTACGGCCGAGGTGCCGACCCGGATGCCGTAGTCGTCACAAAAGTCGGGGAATTTCTTCCCCACGAAGTTGGTTCCGTTATACGTGATGATGGAGTTCGGGACTCAAAACGGGAAATGATGTTCGTAAAGAACTTCACGTTTCCTCTGTGCGAGGGTTCACCATAGCTCGGGCTTCAATCCATTTGGAGAACTTGTCGATGGCGACTAGGGCGTGAGTGTGCCCTCAGGTGCCCTTTTCGGGGGGACCGGTCATGTCGAGCCCCCATGCGCAAATGGCCATGTCGGAGGTATGGTGCGGGGGGCTTGTCTTTGGAAGATGTGTCTTGCGTGCGTAAAATTGACATCCCTTGCAGATCGCACAACTTCATTCGCGTCCCGTACCGCCGAGGGCAGTAGAAGCCTTGTCGAGAAGACTTTGCAGACAAGAGTCCTCGGTGCGGCATGATGGCCACACTCCCCTTTGTGGGTGTCTTCGAGCAAATCTACGCCTTCCGCCGAGGGTATGCATCGCATGTATACTCCCGAGGCTCCTTTCATAGGAGTTCTTTTTTGTCTCCAATAAGCGCGAAGGATTTTTGCCCTTCGGGTCGGTCGAGCCTCGGTCTTATCCTCGGGTAATTCTCCTTGGGATAGGTATTCCCATAGAGGCTCTCTCCGGTCGGGGGACTTGGTCGACCGCCATAGCCGAGGGCACGGCTTGTTGCAGTCGTCTCAGGAGGCCAGGGTATTTCAAAGGCGGTGTATTACCTGACCGAGGGCTCATTAAGATCTTGGGTGAGAATGTTCGAGGAGCGGTACCTCGGGTCGCCCGCGACCTTGGCGAGGCGTTCGCAGCGGCTTCATTGTAACGCCCAGGTGTGCTTGTGCTCAAGCCCGTGGAACCTTTCCTCCGGTTTGCGCACTTCTCGGCGGTATGCTTCCATCTTGGGGTCGTGGCGGGCCGTGGCCTTCATGACAGTCAATAACAGGTTGAGAATCCCCCCGGTTTCCAACGTCGGATCGAGGCTAACCCGCGATCCTAAGACCGTTGATCGGCGCCTCGTATTCTGCGACGTTGTTGGAGGCGGAAAATGCAAGCCGGATGGCATACCTTGTGAACCCTAAGGGGTGAGATGAAAAAGCAAACCGGCACCTTTTTGTCTTCATCATGGACCCATCGAAGTACATGGTCCAACACTCGGCTTGGATGGGCGCCGGGGGTATTGTGTATCGGTCCATTCGGCCACAAAATCGGCCAAGACTTGAGACTTTATTGCCTTCTTGGCGGGAATGATATCGTCTCGCCCATGAGCTCCACCGCCCACTTCGCCACTCTTTACGTGGCTTCGGTTCTGGGATGATCTCCCAGGAATGAGGATACCCGCGACAGCTGGGTGCTTGAGGAAGTAGTGGCGAAGTTTTCTTCAACGTCGATACGATAGCATACAGCAGTTTTTGCATGCGGTGTCGAGTCTTGGTGTCGGAAAGTACTTTCGATGGAAATGGGGGCGTTGAACGGCAACGTGTGCCCCTCTTCCCGCTCTACTACGACCACCGCGCGACTACTGGGTAGTGGCGTGGCGTAGGAGAGCAAGGTCTCTCTGGGTTTGGTGGCACCAGGATTTGGTCGACTAGTCGGGAGCTTCTTGAAGGTTGGGCTTCTTGCCGGCCTCGGGGGTCCCGGCAAAGTGCTCGGTCTTGCGAAGGAGCCGATGGGGAAGGCCCCTTTCCCCGAGGCGGGAGATGAACTTCTTAGTGAAGCCGAGGCAGCCCATGACCATACGAACTCCTTTGAGGGTCTCGGTTGGCCCCATCTTCGTGATCGCGTCAACCTTGGTTGGGTTTGCTTCGATGCCTCGTTGAGAGCGATGAAACCCGGCATCCCTCGGGGACCCCAAATACGCATTTTTCGGGTTGAGTTTACTCCCTTCTTGTTTAGGCACTCGAAGGTTTTCCCAGGGTCTCTCCGAGGTCCGGCGTTTTCTTGGATTTTACCACTATGTGGATAGGCATAGGCTTCCACAATCCTCGGATGAGGTTCTCGAAGATGATTTGCATGCAGCGCTGGTATGTTGCCCAGCGTTCCTCGGCCGAAAGGCATTGTGAGGTAACAATACATCCCGAAGAAGGGTGTTATGAAGAAAGTCGCGAGTTGGTCGGACTCTTTCATTTTGATCGATGGTAGCCGGGTATGCATCGAAGGACAAAGTCTCGCACCCAGTGGTGGAGTCGACAATCTGGTCGATTTGAGGTAAAGGGAGGAAGGAACTTTTCGGACATGCTTTGTTGAGACTAGTGTAGTCCACACACATCCGCCATTTCCCATTCTTTTTCTCTACTAATACGAGGATTAGCTAACCACTCGGGGTGGAATACTTCTTTTTATAAATCCGGCCTCTTGCCAGCTTGTGGATCTCTCGGCGATGATCTTCCGCTTGGCGTCATCAAAATGGCGCAAGCCATTTGCATGGCCGGCTTTTGAGCCCGGTCGGATGTCTAGGGAGTGCTCGGCGACATCCTCGGTATGCTGGCATGTCAGGGTCCCCCATGCAAATGTTTTGGCGTTCGCGCGGAGGAAGTCGGCGAGCAGCGCTTCCTATTTCGGATCCGACTCGGTGATGGTCAGTAGCTTCTCGCGGTTGCTTGGGATCGCGGTGGGATCTTCTTGGTGCAGGAGGGCTCGAAGCTCCAGCGCGCTTGGCCTCGTGCTCGATTGCGATCTCGTCAAAGCTTCTCTTGGCGTCGGCAATGAGTGCCTCGGCAATGGCGGTGCCTCGGCGTACTCCACGCTCTCCACGTCGCACTCATATGCGTGAGGGTGCGAAGGGCCTGTCGTGATGACACCCTTCGGCCCTGGCATCTTGAGCTTGAGGTAGGTATAGTTCGGGACAGCCATGAATTTGGCATAGCAAGGCCGCCCGAGGAGTGCGTGGTATGTACCCCGGACTCCAAGGATCTCAAAGGTGAGAGTCTCTTGCCTGAAGTTCGAGGGGTCCCGAAGCGGGCCGGTAAGTCGATCTGCCCGAGGGGCTTCGGTTGCTTGCCGGGCGGCGCGCCGTTGAATGCGGCCCTCCCGGGCGGATCTTGGACTTGTCCGCCCCGGGAGGTCAAGCGTTTCCTCGTAGATGAGGTTGAGGCTGCTTCCTCCGTCCATGAGGACCTTGGTGAGCCGGGTATTGGCAATGATGGGATCCACCACCAATGGATAAGCCCCCGGGTTTGGGATGTGCCGAGGGTGATCCGACTGGTCGAAGGTGATGGCTTGGTCCGACCACTTGCGCAGCTTCGGGATTGCCGGCTCGGTCGCGTACACCTCCCGTCGCTCCTTCTTGCGTTGCCGTACCGACATGTTGCTGGTGTTGCCGCCGAAGATCATGAAGCAGTTGTTCACCTTCGGGAAACCCTGGTCACCCCGGGATTGCCCTCGGGCGCTTCTTCCTCCTCCTCCTCGGGGAATGGCCCCTGAGTTTGGCGAAGTGTTTGCGCACCGTTTTGCATTCCCAGGGGTATGCTTGACCAGGGTAGCTGTGGTTCTGGCACGACTTCTTGAGCATCTTGTCGAAGGTTTCTTGTGGCGGAGCCTTGGCCCTTGCGGTCGAGCCGCGGCCACCATGTTTTCGTCGTCTGCGTTGAGGGCACGGCCCTTGCCCTTGCGGCTCTTGTCCTTTTTCTTCTTCTTCTTGTTCTCGAATTTTGGGAGCCCTCGGGTTCCTCCTCCTTACGCTTTCCCTTGCAGGGCCACGATTGAGCGAGCTCCGACGGCCTCCTCTCGCTAGCAAACTTAGTGGCGATGTCCATCGGCTCGTTTGCCTCGGTTGGAGTCCGGCGCCCCGGCTTCTTCACGAGATCACGGCAAGAGGTGCCGGCAAGAAGGCCCCTATGACGTCGAGAATCCGTCACATTAGGGGAGCTCGGTCCGTTGCTTAGAGAAGCGCCCGGATGTAGTCACGAGGGACTCGTCGGGTTCGGCGACAGTTTTGGAGGTCCCATGAGTTACCTGGGCGTTGTGCGTGCCCTGGAAATTACCTCGGAAGGTTCTCTCCAAGTCTGCCCAGTTTGATATGAGGTCTGGTGAAGATGTTCCAGCCCCGGGCCAGGCCGAGTTGGAGAGGTACATGGGCAAATTTCTGATGATTACCCTTTCATCGTGTGCCCCTGCAAACTGGCATGCTAGCCGATAGTCGGTCAGCCATACCTCGGGACGAGTTTCTTCTGAGTACTTCTCGATGTGGTTGGGCGGCCCGAAGCGCACGGGAGTGGCGCCCTCCTGATATCCTTGTGAAGGCCCGTGGCTGGTGGATCACGGGGAGTACCACTCGGCCGATCCGGCGTGCATGTGCGTCTCGCCCTGCCCCCCCGAGGTGAGCCTCCTTCGTGGCGAGCTCGCCGTCGCTCGATCTCGTCCCTGAGGTCAGGGGCACCTCGGTTGCGGTCTTGACGGGGGTCTTCTATGCGCTCCCAGACTGGGCGGTTGCCGCGGTTGTCATCCAGACGTTCCCGGACCGGCCTTGCCGAGGCTCGGCTCTGCTCAGGTCTGACGGAGCCCTGGCGACTCCGCCCAGACTCTTCTCGTCGTCGTGATGTCACGGCCCGATCTCGGGAAGCGGAGCTCTCCGCCTGTTGTACAGCTGCCCTGTCGAGGAGATGTCGTAGGCCCTCACGAATGCGCCTTCCCTCGGCGGTAGAGGGTTCGGGCATTTCGCGTACCAGCATGGCGGCCGCCGCCACGTTGAGGCTGGCTCTGTTGAACGGGGCCGCTATGTCAGGAAGTGGTGCCTGCCCGTCAGGTCCGCCGCATCCGCCACCGTTTGCGATCATGAGGCACCGCCCCAGGGCCTGCCGCCCTGAGCTTGCTTCCGTTGGATGTGTTAGCTCCGGTCGTCGAAGTCGTGAGACTATGCGGTTCGGATCCCTGCGAATCCGTATGCGCATTCTGGCCGGCCGGCGCTGGCGCTGCTACGGGCTGGACAGGCGGAAAATTTCTTGAAAGCGACGCGACATGGCCGTCGTTGATTCGTCGCCTCATCTTCGTCGGAGGCGTCGGTGGCTGACCATCTGCTCTGGATCTCTATATTGAAGCATTTCCGCGTGGGGTCATAATAATCGTCCTCGTCGTCGGTTTCGGGGGCGCCGAACGCGCGGAGGAAGTCCCTGTTCTCTGGACGGTAGTGCGATTGCCAGTTCTCGGGACACAGCTGTCGTGCGGGGCGAGGGAGGCGGGATGGGGTCGTGCAGCATCAGCCCGGCGGATGCGCGCTCTTCCGCGTGATTGTCCGTGGGATAGCGTTCGTGGGACGACAGGAGGTCTGGCCCGTGCTCTCCTCGCGGCGGCTTCGGTAGAATCTCGGTCGGCGAGGATCATGGTACTCCTTCGGTATCAGTGCGTGCGGACGCGTTCTCCCGATGATTAGGGTTTCTGGGAATCCCGCCGTGGCCGCGTACTGGGTAAGGATCTTCCACGTCTAGGGTTCCTGGGAGCCCTCTCGCGAGTCGGCACCGGGGTGCGTTGCCGGTTCGAATCCGTTGCCCAGGTGCGCCTTCTTTGGCTGGTGGAATCCGCCTTGCTCGTCTTGCGCGGCGGCACGTGGTGATGGGCATGCCGTTGCCGCGACGCCGCCTCCTTTCGCCGTCCATATCGGGCGAAGGATCATCTCGTAGTTGTGGCGGCGCCCACGAACTCAACGTCGAAGAAACAGCGGTGTTCGCGCGGGAGCTCGTGGTCCGGCGGCGAGGTGGAAACGAAGGTGGAAACGCCATGGAGGCGGACGGGGATACGGATTGCACACAGCGCTCCCTACAGCCCGCCAACTGTCGGCGTTCCGAGAACCGAGGGTGCCTCGGTGCCGGCAATAAAAATTTATAGGCCGTGTGCCCCCTCCTCCTATGGCGTAGCGCAAGATGGACCGCAGAACACGGCGAGTTTATCTGGTTCGGGCCAGCGGGGCCCTACGTCCAGCGGGTGGTGTCCTGCTCGTGTTACCTCGCTCAAAGGTGAGCTTGTAGTAGGGGTTACAAGCGGTGTGAGGGAGAGGCCGGTCTCAAGCCCCACGATCGTGGTGGTGGTGGTGGTTATGCTTACGTCGTGCGGGGGATCCCACGCTAATGGGGCATTACTCCCCTTTTATAGAGGGAAGAGGGAAGTAATGTTTACATATGTGGATGCCTAGGTGGCTAATTCAGGCTATGCTCGTTGCATGCGCACGCCGATTTTGCTGGCTGGCTTGGGCGTTGTTTGATGAATACCGGCGCCCTAATCGATGGCGGACGTGCTCGGTTTTCGGTGCGGGCCCGAGGATCTGTGGCGTCCCTCACAGTCCGCATGGCGAGGGCCGGTCGAAAAAGCTGGCCGTGGCGTGTCTAAGCCCGGTGGTCGGCCCGTCGTGGCGTCTTGATGATGCTTCTTGGGGGAATGAGCGAGTGTCGTCTGGTTTCCGTCTTTGGGCGGCGTAATACGTCACCGGTTCGACCTTGTGTCCCATCGGTCGGATTTGGAAGTGATCTGGCAGGTCGATTTGACTGGGCGTGTCGATGGCCCTAGCGCCTAAATACGCCGTGTAACCGCATTAAATGCGGCCGTTTCCCTTCCTTGACGCGGAACCTCCACGCCAGGGTCTATGACCGGGTGAGTGGAGATGAGCCACCTCGCTCGAGGATGGAGAGCGGGGGTCTCCTCGGGCGAGGCGGGTTTTGCGCCTTAGGGTGGTGAGCTAGGCCACCCTCGGGCGGAGGTCTCTCATCCGAGGCGGTGAGCTAAACCACCCTCGGGCGGGGAGGCGGGATTTGGGGTTGAATCAGGAGCCTCGGGTTGGCCGATGATGACGTGGGGCGCCATGGTTCGTCGTCTTGTAAAGGTCCCGACCTTGTCCTCGTGAGCGTAGCGAGCTCTTTTCGTCGCGGTGACTCCGGTGGGCCGTCCCGTGGGCGACTCCGTCTTCACGTAGGCGTCGTGGCTCTTTGGCCTGGTCCGTCTGGCTGGGCCCTTTCTAAGCGGGATGATAGCGGGCCGAGTTTCTGCCCGGGCCACGGCGGGCCGGCGATTTTCGTTATATGAGAATGTCGCGGGGTCCAATATTTGGGTCCCCGACACCACCTGTCGCACGTGGTTGCGGTCGCCTTTCCATGGTCGGTTGAGTCTATTAGCGAGAGGTTGAACCAGTTCGCCGATGAGATTCTTCGTATGGTGTCGTCGCCGTTCTTTGCCCCCTGGCGTGGAAATAGCGCCATCGAAGCCCGGCGTTAATCGCACCGTAGTAAGAGGACCGCCACTCGGTCGCTATCGTGTGTGTCCTGTTTTCTAAGCCGAGGGCGTGTTAGTGATACAGCAGATGAGGTTCATCGGCGGACGAGCGGGCCTTCAGCGATGGCAAAGGAGGCTGCGAGGCGTCTTCAGCCATATCCCAACCCTCACATAAGGAGGCGTTGCGAGGCGCTTCCTAGGAGAGAGGCCCGAGGAGACGGTGGGGCGCCGTGCAAGCCACCGCGTCACGAACTTCGTGGACGGCAAGGTAGTATGTCTAGCGAGGAATAGCGCTGATCTTCTTACGCTGGGGAGGGTAGAACTAATTGTATATAACTCTATTTTTCCTCCTAGAGCATCAATCATGACACGTTGTTGTAACCTTCATTTTATTATCTTGATACAATAGACTATTTTGATAACCCTATTGCAGGAGTGTGTCGTTGTAATGTTAAGAAATACAACATATGCTATGCAACCCGACTTCATGTGCAACCTCGATTAAGGACATAGAATGCGGATCACGGCGTCACGAAGGGTTTTTTACTTAAACCTCTCCACGTGGGGTTTTAAATCTAGCCCGTGTGCATCCAAGTGGGAGGGGTTAAGTGAAAAAAAACTTAGGCGTTAGATCTAGATCTTTGTGATTCTAATTGGTGGTTGCATAAGGTGAGTTGCACATGATATGATATATGTTGTTATTAAGAAAAAACTCTACTTTATGCGTCTTTCCTAAAGATGCTCAAAATAATTAAATCATGTTGAGCTTTAAGACATCGTGTTTGACCACTTCGTCTTATTCAAATTATTTATACAATTTAGGAAATAAATAAATTATTATTAAAATATCTCTAATAATAAAATAAGTCACATCAAATTGGATGATGTTTATATAAAAAATTTGAATAAGGCGGCGGTCAAAAACATATGGCATCTTAAAGTCAACATGATGAATTATTTTAAGACGGAGGAGAGTATGTTTAACAGAAAATAGCACAAATGTGAGGGGAGAAAAAGAGAGGGGTTCTAATTTTACTGTATGTTTAATAGAGGGTAAATGACATCTCATAATTACTGATGCCTCGCACCAGCAGAACTCGACACCCAGCAGCAATGGCCTCAACCTCAATCACTTCAATTCCAGCAGCTAGTACACGTTGTAGGTCACCGGAATAAAAACGCGGAGTCAATTCCTGACTGACCGGAATGTGGCGTGCCCCTACACAAACGCAAGCGTGTTGTTCCGCGCGCGCGGGCGGGCACGACGAGCGCAGCGCAGCAGAATGGCAGCTGGTGTGGTCAGGCTGTTCGCAACTGCGACCTGTTGCGTTGTTGCGTCACGACGAGGCCCGGCCAGCGAGCCGTCAGCCGCGCGCGTCCCGGTCCCGTCCCGGGTACACACGCACCTGGCCTACAGTGGGCACAGTACAACCCCGTGCTGTAGCTGTGCAGGGTGTCAGTGACATGTCTGCTGCGACTGCGAGCGCTGCGCACCTGCATCTGCGATGACGACGGGTTTGGTTCACCGTTCGCAGCTCTGGATCGAGTTCTGATTCAGATTCATCAGTCGTCCGGGGCTCCGGGCTCTTCTATCCTATCCCTTCTTGGGTTATCGCCGGCAGTATCTCGCCCGCCCCTCGCTGCGCGTCCTTTATTGTTTGAAAATGACCTGTGACACGGTGCCGACGACGGCGCCTAGTAGTAGTAGCTTCGTTCTCCGTATCAGGTTCGCCCTTTTTTTGAGCGAGAGAGAATGACACCTGCCTAGCTTGGTCGCCATCTTCAACCATCGACGCGCGAATCTTTGATGTTGTTGGTGCATATTCTCCCGATCTGCTTAGATGATGATCAGACTTGTAATGACATGGTTGATGACACACTAGTCGTTCGCGGCTACTAGAGGGCCTTGCCAAATGCCAATTGGGAAAGGCCTGCGGGCGAGGCTGTATCGTAGTCGTCGTACAGCAAAGTGAGAGCCACCAGAGCGGGCGGACCCCAGCGTCCCATGTGCCCTGCCCCCTCTGTACAGTGCACAGCTCTGCACTGCTGCTACAGCACTGCTGCATGCATGTCCCTGCGTTGCCCTTTTGTAGACGGAAACGTGCAGTCAGAAACCAGCCATCCAGTCGTATTTACTCAGATACGCTACGAGTACCGTAATTGCGTACTCTACTCCTATACACTAGTAAAAAGAACTCCTGAAAGACCGAATACTGTAATGCTGTACTCCCGCCCTTTCAAAAGGAAAAAAAAAAAAAACTCAACTCTAGTCTAGAGATGAACTGGCACACGCCCGTGTGCAGGTTCAAATTGCGTTTTTTTAACGGAGGGAGTAACAGATGGAGCTATACCAACAGTATATACTGTAGCTTCCTTCGTTGGTACCTGAATGGATAGCTAAAATAAAAAGTAGGACTGTTAATTAATCTAGGCGGACTCAAGTTTTGCTGATGTTGCATCTTTATATTTATAATCTGTGTATATAAAAGAATGTAAATCTAGGTGTGTGGAGTCAAATATCATAAATTTTAACTGTAATTATATAAAAAAGTACTCACACCGTCCCAAAATGTCATTAAATTAGATATAAAATATATTTTTATAATAAATAAATTTTAAGATATAAAAGTAAATATATTTAAAAAGTTAGAACAGTTTGACCGGTTCATTTTTCCATAATTTTACATGTTTTGTTAGACAGTCTTTCACTGCCAAGGCAAATGACTTGCTAGCTTCAATGGGCAAACTATTATTATACTATGACATACTTCTCTATAAGCTCACCTTCTCGTTTCCAAATATCCGAATACCTGTGCTTTGCACTCTTCAAGCACAGTAGAAAAAGGCACAGCATAATTGTTGCTAGAAAAAATAAACAAAAATGATAGCAAAAATCTGGCCGCTTTATAAATGGCTCCACCCCGGGGGCCAAGGTCAGGCGCGGCCCTATCCCTATCCGGCTATCCCCATCAGCAGCAGCTCCCTGTCCACCACCAACAAACTCGTACCACCCAGAGCCCCATGGCTTCTCGCGACAGCGCCGCCACCTTCCAAGTCTACCGGCCCATGCCCGCGCCGTCACCTGCTCCTCCGCCACCGATGTCTCTGGCGGCGGCCGCAGCTCCAACCGACGCCGCGGCGCCCCGCGCCGAAGAAGGCCAAGAGCCCGGGCGGCAAGGACCGGCACAGCAAGGTGAACGGGCGCGGTCGGCGCGTGCGGATGCCGATCGTGTGCGCGGCGCGCGTGTTCCAGCTCACCCGCGAGCTCGGGCTCAAGTCGGACGGGCAGACCATCAGTGGCTGCTCCGCCAGGCCGAGCCTTCCATCATGGCGGCCACGGGGTCCGGCACCACCCCGGCCGTCTTCTCCTGCTCCTCCGCCCCGTCCACCTCCGCCGCCGGCGCAGTCTCCCTCTCGCTCCTCGGGAAGCGCCCGCGCGAGGAGGACCACTCACGAGACCGCCGTGGTGCCGGCGCCGTTCTGGGCGACCCTGCAGGCGCAGGCGCAGGCGCGGCCCGTGGCGGCGGCGGCGGCGGCGTGGGGCCTCTCGCCCGCGCAGGAGGCCGCGGCGCAGGCGTACGCGTCGGTGGCGGCGCAGGGCCACCACCACCTCAACCTGCTCTCCGTGCTCTCCGGCGCCACGAGAGGGCCGGCAGAGGAGAGTCCCGGTGACCGCCGCCGCCGCATTGTCTCATGCGTTGACGCGTGCCATACTGGCATGCCGCATGTCGTGCCTTTGCGTCTCGTCTCGTGCATCTCCGCTCTTCATTTCGCGTGTGTTTTCCCTGTGGTTTTGCGGTCTGCAGCGGTGGTGGGCTGAAGAAGGATCAAGAACACGCGAGATCGGATCGGGGTAGCTAGCGTAGCGGTTGTAGATAGCATTCGTGCGTCGGGTTTGTGTTTGTGATGAATGAGCTTGTGTTTGTGCGTCCTTGCCGCCGCAGCGTGTGTGCTGGTTCTGTTCTGTGGTGTGGTTATGTATGCATGCTGAATTGTCAACTGATCTGAATTCTAACACAATGTGTCATTCTGCATGACAAACCTTTGCCCTTTGAGAACTCGGAATCCGGCGTTCAATCGATGCTGACTGAGGTCGATCATGGCTGGAGAGATTGACATCTCCTACAACCAGCCAGCCGTGAAAGTGAAACAATGACGAAGCATTCACCATCTCGTACTCAGGCCACATGCTGTAGTCGTTGCCAGGGAACAGGATAGGCAATGCTACTGTATGCTATTCTCGCCTTTCCCTCCTCTCCTGGAGTACTGTGGCAAAAGCTGCAGCTCCTGCCCTGCCCTGCGTCTGCACTGCACTGGCTGTTTCGTTTCGGGGACATGATTCGTGTCAAGCTGTAGGTCACTCACACTCAAAAAGGCGCCCGACCTTTCTATACGTACATGTTCGCAGACTTTTTTACGGTGTCAAGGAGTTGAGTATCAACGGTACACTTTGTTCTAAAAATACTCGAAGACTGATCATCTCAACAACAGCTACTACTGATTCAGATTACATACTCGGGTGTACTGTACAATCGCAACAGTATTGGCTCCATCTTCTCGGCGGATGACGCTCTTCTAGACCCAACGAGATGAATGATCGGCGTGGCAGCTGAGGGAGGCAGGCAAGCCGCTGCTGCTCCACAACTGCGCTGCTGCTCCACAACTGCACGGAGGACGTCAGGCTCAGGCTGGCCCCATCGTAGTACTGTAGGTTGGTGGCGGCCAGCTAGCGAGCTTCATTGGCCAATGGATATTCCTTCTCATGTCTGTTGGGGCTGGTCCCAGGCGACATGTCAGTGGTGCGTACTGGAAGGGTCCCGTTCGGTTCCGGGTGAAAAGATCTGGGTTCGACATGTCAGTGGTACGTGTCGAACTTGGAGGAGAACAAATTATGCTCGTGGTATTGTGGTAAATGTACACTGGTAGACAATAATTACACCTCCGCTGCTAACAAAGCTGCGGGGATAGCTCAGTTGGGGAGAGCGTCAGACTGAAGATCTGAAGGTCGCGTGTTCGATCCACGCTCACCGCATTTCTTTCAGTTTTGTCTTTCCATTTCTCTCCTCCTCTGTGTTCGCATTTCTTCTTTCAGTTTTTGTCTTTTCCATTTCTCTCCTCCTCTGTGTTTGCAACAATGCAATTTTTTTTTTATCTTCCACTATATATGTAGTGATGTGTTTCAGTTTTGTCTTTTCCTTTTCTCTCCTCCTCTGTGTTTTGCAACAATGCAATTTTTTATCTTCCACTATATATGTAGTGATGTGTTTTTTCTCTCTTCTCTGCTAAATTTGTAGCCGTGCAAAACAATGGTAGTTGTACTATATAGAAGGATCGAACAATGATAGTACTACTACTTGTTTTATGTACACACAAGGATCCATGCATTAGAAGTTATTTTTTTGTTGAGAAATTTAGAGCAAGAAGCTCCTACTGTGATTTATGTAATAAAAAAACAAACTCAGAGTTTACAAAAGAAAGAGAACGGAGTGAGACAGAGCTTCTACTGCATTAGAAGTTTTCACGTATGATGGCCTCCTTCGAGCTATTCAGTTCAGAATCTTTTCATTCAGCCGTCAGTTCAGTTTGCCGGCCTTTTGTTGGGGATTGAGGATTAACAAAACCAGGAAATAAAAACATCGTGCCTCTTGTTTTGCTCGTCTCTTTATCTGACTCAAGGATAGTTTGGTGCCATTGCTATACATGTGTTGGATCATTTCCACCCGTCTCTTACACTCATTCTTTTTTTAAAAAAGTTCAATAATAATTTTTTTCTTCACATTTTTTCACATTCTAACAACTATCAAAAATTTTGTGCACTTTTGCGGAGTCAAACTTCTATTTTTATTGACCGGAAAACTAAAATAGGAAATGGGATTATTTAGAGACTTAGTTGGAGAAGCTATTGTAGAAAAAACCAAAAAATCTTTTCATAATTATTAACGATATGGAAGGATATAAAGAAACTGTTAAAGTTGTTTTAGAACATATACATGAACATTTATTTATATCATATGGCAATAAAAAGAAAAAGAAATGAAGCTCCTTAGGAACAAAAGTAAAAAAATAACGCCACGCGGGATCGAAGGACAAAGCCTTTTACATCTGCATACTATCTATGTTATTATTTATTATATCAATAATCTTTTTGTGATTGTATATTGTTATAATATGATGTGACAATTAA
>JADLZK010002101.1:0-69691 GCA_015847255.1 Hyparrhenia diplandra
TAAATCCGTTTCAATTAATACTTCAAAACTAATCCGGTTCTAATTAGCTCCTCCTAGGGTGACATGGATCACGGGCGGCCTATAGTGGTGCCTTTGTTCACGGTGGGGGCTAATGTGCAGGGCTGTGGTTAGCCCCTAGGGCCGTATTCTCTTCCCTCGCGATGTGGATGTGCGGCGACAGTTGTTGGTGGCCGACTACGTTGGGGCATTGCTATTGTGAGACGTTTTTGGTCAGCGTGGAGGGGTGAAGCGGCTGATGATAGCGACGGATGATCGAACACTCATTAGATTAGTAGAAGTGATGTGATGGATTGGTGTTTGCGTGAAGTTGTTGCAAGATTGGAGCATGAGCGAAGAAGAAGTTTGAAGCTTAGTCTTCTAGTTTTCTTGTTTTGCTTCTTAGCTTTTTTCTTGTTTTGTAATCCCTCATTTGAGGTTTAGAGTCTAAGAACTTTTGTAACGTTTTGGCTATATATATCCACTTGTGGAAGAGGCCGGATTGAAAAATATCCTTCGTCTAAAAAAAATAATACTTCAAAACTGGATCTCACATATATATATTTAGATAGAATTATAAGTGGGCTCTACCAATGGTAGTTGATATAAAATAAAAATATAAATGAGCGATGGGTGCGAGAAAAAGTGATGTAAAGATGTAAATCTTGATAACCAAGATGTATAGAGAAATAAAGAAAGTAAATAGAGGAACGTGAGTGCAAATAGTGTTGAGCCGACAAAAATGAAACGGTTGAGACCGCCGTTTTGTAATTCGATAGGGGTGTAGATACAGTTTAGTTTGCATAGGCGAGAGCACGATGCGCTGCAGTGTACATATTCTTTTACAGAAAACCACTTAAAAGGCTCACACGTTATCTGGAGCTCGTTTTCTTTCATCCTCCTCTCAAACTATGAGGATAATAGATGCCAGAAATTCACTCTTTGTTCATGAATTGGCAGTTTTCCACGTTGCCCAGCGCTTGAAAATATCTCCCGTGCCACCTCACTTGTACATACGTGGCGAAAAAGAGAGCGAAAGGTGCAAAAGCAACAGGCCGAAATATCTGCAGAAAAAGTAACTGCCAGGCGGCCGCTCACACTGGAACTTGCTCGCAGTAAAAGTACCGGACTCCCAGCTCCAGAGCTTCCTCTTCCTGCATCCTCTGCCACCGTTCAGTTATCCATTGCCACTGCCAGGCGACCAACGCAACGCAAGTGACCGTGGATCAGCCATGCCCGCGCTTGTCGTCAACACCGTCTCGGTCTCCCCGCCGCCCCAAGACTACTACGCTCCTCCCGGCCGGCCACGGCAAGGCGGGCAAGCGCTCGCCACAGGTGCCGAGCCGAAGCATCCGGCAGTGGCACCAACGGCGGCGACAGCGGCTACAGGCCAGGGGGCGTCCGCGGCTCGTGGGTGTCGGACTACGACCTGTACGAGCTGCTGGGCGTGGAGCAGTCGTCGCCGCAGTCGGAGATCAAGGCGGCGTACCGGTCCCTGCAGAAGCGATGCCACCCGGACGTGGCCGGCGCCACGGGCGGCCACGACATGGCCGTCGTCCTCAACGAGGTGTACGCGCTGCTCTCCGACCCGGCCGCTCGCCTCGCCTACGACCAGGAGCAGGCGCGCCGCCCGAGTTCGCCGGCTACACGGGCCGCCCGCTCTACTCCTCCTGGCTCGGCCCCGAGTCCGAGCCCCGGGCGGTGTTCGTCGACGAGGTGCGCTGCGTCGGCTGCCTCAAGTGCGCGCTCCACGCGTCCCGGACCTTCGCCGTCGAGTCCGTCTACGGCCGCGCCCGCGCCGTCGCGCAGTGGGCCGACGACGAGGACAGGATCGTCGACGCCATCAACACCTGCCCCGTCGACTGCATCTCGTACGTAGTAAAGAATTCATTCTTCATCCATCCATGCGACCATGCCCATCGATCCATCTTCTGATTCCCAATGGGTTCTGCTGCGTCGTCCATTCATCCAGGATGGTGGAGAGGTCGGACCTGGCGGCTCTCGAGTTCTTGATGTCCAAGCAGCCGCGCGGCAGAGTCCGCGTCTCCGAAGGCAACGCCGTGGGAGCTCGCGCGCCCAACATCTTCAACGAAGTCGCCAAGTTCCAGAAAAGATTCGAGGAGATGAAGGAGAAATCTGCGACCAGAGAATCCCAGGTGATTGATGCCTCATCCCGTCGGTGTCCAGCACCCTACTTGTCTTCTCCGTTGAACTCGTCTTGTGAAATTAAACGAGAAATCCAAACGCTACGCGCAGGAGACAGAGGAGGCACGGCAGTCGAGGACGTCAGCAGTTCACACCATCAGATCCATGTCCAGCTGGTGGTACTGGCGGCCATTCGGGTTCGGGCCATCGGCCCCGCCCACCATTGTCCGCGCTTCGCGCCTCCTGCCGCCGCCGCCGGCGGCAGCGGCAGCCGCTGACCCCGTGACGGAGAGACTCCAAGAAGCCGCCGCCGCTCGGCGCAAAACGGAAGGCGCGGCCACGGCGCACGCCCGGCGCGACGACTACTGGACTCCGCAGCTGGACCTGCCGTCGTCAGCTTCTCCACCGAGCATTCACCAGAGGGGAAGGGACACTCCCACTCCCCAAGGACACGGCCGCAGGCGAGGAGCAACCGGTGAAGCCGCAACCGGCGCCGGGAGGAAGGGCATAAGCATCGACCTGACGGCGCCGCTGCTTCTGGGGATCGTCGCGGCGGGGTTCGTGGGTTACAACGGGGAGAAGGTGGCCGGAGGTGGCAGCGGCATTCAGCAGCATTTTGGCGGCGCCGTTGCTCTTGGAGTCGTGAACAGCTTTGAAATGAAGATCGTGCTGGCCGGGGTGACTTGGTTCATCATCGGCGCAGCCATTGCCGGAGTGATTCAGCTACTTGGAAGAAGGGAAGAGAACATTTGGAAATGAGAAGATACTTGTGAAATCCGTGTGTGTATAGACAGAATAGTGTACATATGTAATCCTGCATAAATATAGGTAACCTGGCTGTTTTGTAGAATTAATTAGTAACTGTTGGCCTGATGCCGGTACGCATGTCTCCCTCCTCAAAGAAAAGTATAATCAGTCAAATCATTTTGAGATTGACCCTGTTTATAGAAAGAAATTTCGATATACGGAGTAATTCAAAAAAAAAATAAATCCACGTAAAGAATTAGATTCATTATTACGACTTAGATTTTTATTGCATATATATTTTATCGTTCTTGCTATTGAACTGTCGAGCAAGAATTGTGAGCAACGTTCAAGCTGCCTTCGCGATACATCCACGTGACACCTGCTAACAAACAGATACATGAAGAAAGACTAGCAGTTTGGATGATGTAAAAACACATAATAGAGAGAACGGAACCAATATAGTTCATATTTTGCATTTAGTGCTGGAAAATTTGCCCTGCCTTGCATTGAACAAAGACAAGTTTTCTACTCAAATATGTCATTGCGCCTACAAAAACTTTCAAAGTTCGGTCATGACATGCTTAACAATCAAAAAGTACTCGCTGTTGTCACAATTGGTGGGTTCTGAATGACACCAATCACACCTAAACCAAATGAGGGGAAAGATGTTCTTGACTTTTGAGCTTAACTGATGCTATCAGCTATGGCTACTATAGTCAGTCTCGCCAAATCAAGTGCCAATAACAACCACCCCGCTGCCTCCTGTAGCCCCAACTCAGATTTTTGACAATAATGTACTTGTCTGAGGTAATAGCTCTAACCACATTCACTAGCGAAGATGCCTCAGGACCTGTTCTTCCGCCGGGGGGTTTCACCTTGTATATGCGCACTATCCAGTTTGAAGTTGTATATGCCTCCTCCAAGTATTCAAGTTTTATATCTTTGTTGCCAATCTCAACTCCTCTTACACGATCATACCTGCAGTGAAAAGAAAAAAGAAAGAAAAAGGGATACTGCCATCAATATGCAGCCTATAACACACAAGCATACTTTCTAGATTATATGACCAAAAAAATCCTAAAATGTTGATGAATAGTAACAACTACTCCCTGGTGGGATGGTATTACAAGTCGTTTAAGAAAGCGACACGGTTTTCAAAACACAACTTTGACCTCTTATTATTATAAAAATATTTATGGAGATGTGATATATGTATACTTTTGTCAAAATATTTTTTAAGACAAATCTACTCATGTAATTTTTACATTTATTGAACAACTTAAAAGTTATTGATGATTTATATAACCGATGTTTGACCCAAACCTTGTCCAAAATGACTTCTAATACCATGAATAGTAAGGGAGTATTTCTGAAATACAAAAAAACCATTGACATCTTCATTTTAAAACAAATATATAAGAAAACCTTGAACTTGTCAAGAAACACAAATGGTTAGAAACAATGGTAAAGATGTGTCATACCCTGGAGGTTTTCCATATTCCGTGGTAAGTTCTCCAAATCGGTAGTAACAAAGCTTGTACCTGCCAAACACAGTATGAGATAAGGCACAGGAAAGTTTAGAAAAAGTAGCACAGATTTGAAAAGATGTTATCTCATAATGTAAATGTTTGTTTTTTCCAAATCTGTGCTAAAAATGAATATTTTCAGAGGAATCCTCTCTGTAAATAGCTCAAAAGGCAGCTTTCACTAATACTCTTGGGCACTAATAATCATGCATGTATGTGTAGTAATAATAAACTAAAACAGTCCATTTGAACAACTACAGGTGGAGTACCATGCATCTGCTACAAACATCAGATCAAACATAATTTCCTCAGATTCAAGGTTCAAAGATCTGCGCATTAACAAACTTTGGCGACTCTGTTGATACTACAGCTGTACCTTAATACCAAGTAGTGAGTGAAGCAGAAATAAAGCACCTCTGTTAAGAGATATATTCATTAAACCGCAGTCAAACAATGTATGTAGTAAAATAGATCAAACAAATTGTTTCAAATGATAAAGTTTTATCCAATATTCATCAGGAAGGAATTTGTCTCATAGAAAATGTTACACATGGCAATTCCAGAGGGAGAGGAGGGAGTGCGAGAGGGTTCACAATGTAAACGTTTTTTTAAGTTTCACATATAGGGTTTTGGGGGAAAAAACAGAGCAACAAATGAAAACAGTAACACAAAAAAGGTCTGTCAATGTATTGGAAACTTACATTAGGCAGTTCAGCATTTTTGGTGCTGCCCCCTTGTCAATACGATACTCCCCATTAACAAGGTAATCTGGCTCTTTGATTACAGGAAAAACTCCTCCACCAATGCGTACCATCCATAAGAACCTGGAAAAGAGCAGCTAAGTAAGACCAACTGTCCTTTATAAAACAAATAGCAAGATAAAATGTTTTTGGTTCATTTCACACATTAAATAGAATGCATTGAAAACCACATGATAATTAAGTAGATGATCTTACTTGTTGATATCATCTGAAGAATATCCAGTAACACCTCCAAATACAACAAGCACATAGTTCACATCAAGTGATTGCATGATCTCATATGCTTCATCTTCGTAAGATGACATAGCACGTCCAACTGTAGCTATGTGTGTGTTATTCCATGTATTGTTATCAACAATGACAGTTCTGTTACCCATAGCTGTAATTTGGTATCCATAGTCCCACCAAGACATAATCTTAGCATCAGGAGGAGTGTTCTGACGAAGCCAATAGTATGCCTCACGATAATCATCAAAGATGACTCTTCCACCATTATGACCCCTTGCGGCCAAAACTATAGATGGAGAAGAGTAAGCCTCAGAAGTCACCCAAGTGCAGTGTATGGCATACCTACTGAGCAAGTAAAAGGCACCCAGGAGAAGAGCAATAGCTGCATTGTGTTGGAATGGTAAAGTTTGATCGACTGCTCCCTGTTTACATAAGAGCCCATATCAGTTACAGAGTGAAGTTAAAGCTAATAAATTTCTAACATAAATACAATTCTTCAGTAAATTACATCAGGAAAAAACAAATGTATGTTGTGTCAACGGTAATAGTATAACAGAAGCGAACTAAGACATTTTTTATTCTGGGAAAATATTTGCTTGGCAAATCCTAAATAAAGTGCATCCATGATCCATCCCTTAAAACAACAGTCATTTCTAACAAGGGCTCTGGAGAAGACATGGGAAAACAGTGACCCTTTTAGATCCATAAATTTCATCAGTATACAAAATTATATATTAGAGGTTCCCATCTTTATCTAGGAGGTAAAATGCCTAAATGAAATTGTAAAAGCAATCAAGTACACCTTGACTAAAATTCACAAGGCCTTGTTTTATTTCAACCTTAAAAAGGATTTGCTGGTCACTATATAGTAAAAAAAATAGCTCTGGGAGAAAGAAAATAGGAAAAAATAGAAACAAAATACCTTTGCAGCTGCCTTTGATCCAGTTGTTTTTCCAGAAGTAGTCTGTGGGCTTCTGCTCTTCGTCCGGATCAAAGTGGTCAGATTCTTTATTGTAGCAGATGCAGCAATAGCACTAATAAGACAAACAGCTGGTGCTGCCACAAGAATTAACCGGACCATCACACCAGCAAAGTACATACTCGTGAGGCCATACATAACAATGAATATCGTGGCATCTGACAGGCGCTTGAAACAGAAATAAAGGCCAGCTGGGAACAGGAAAAGGAGGATGTGGAAGTCAAACATGAAAGATGACCATGCTGTTGGCTGATGCTCAGAAACAGACGCGATGATTGGTATATGGTCCTTTGCATAGGTAGGATCAAGCAGGGAGTAAAACCGTCCTGTCCAAGGGGAGATGTAACCAGATGCAGTACCAATTCCAAGAGCCAGGGCGCCAACAGTAATCACACATGTAAGAGTAATTCGAAGGAATGACTTGAATAGTCTGGCATCATTTAGCAAGTATTTCACCCAGTCCAAGAAGAAGAAAACCTGACAAAAGAAAGGATAGTTTTAGCCCTCATTTATCCATGCTTTTCCAAAACTACAGGAAGACCTTCAACTAGAATAGATGATAGACAGCAAACCTAGTATCAACAATTCAGGATGGCACTAAACTTTTGCTAGTGTTATATAAAGATAGGCAATAAGCATCGCAAGTTCGCAACACTAGTGGGGTGGACGGCATCTTCAATAGCCACATATTAACCATTTTACCTTTACTAACCAGATACATAATCAACAGTTGTATATGGTAAATGGCAATATCTAAAGGCTACGCACAATGCAGCAGAATCTGATAACGTTGTCAGGTATTGGGGTATCTGATAACGTTGTCAGGTAAATATCAATATGCAATTTTCCCAAATCAATTATTTCTGATGCATGCTGATGCTGCAGCCAGCTCAGACCTAAGCAACCAATGTAGCATCTAATTTGACCTCACCCATTTAAGTTTGACTATTCTAATCTCAGTGTTACATGGACACTAGCACGGGTGCAAGTGCATGACTAGATCACGAGTATCCACTTTGGCAGATTTTTGGGCACGCGCCAAGCCCCTTGCTGGCACGGGTAACTGAAGACAGGACACTGGTTCTAATATGTCAGCCACTCAGCCATCAAACCACTCCAGCATTCTTATAACAATCTATCTACTAAATCAGTTACATAGCCTTCAAAGGGGTGCTCATTTGCTCTCAGTTTCCAAATTGCATCAGCACATGCCATAAGAGTGCAAATGAAAATTACCTGCAACAGGAAGAAGACTCCCATAGCAGCCATGTGCTCCCCGGACTGCACATGCTGGAATCCAACGAAACGGATCTGCATCGCAAGCAACATCCCGAGCACATACATGCAATTGTAAGCCACATAGAGCCTCTGCGAATACCTCCCAGTGACAAGCAGCACAAGCACATAGAGCGGGATTAGATTGATGATGAACACGTAGCCTCCCCATGCCGACACCATGTAGAAATAGCCGAACGCCGAGGCGAGCGCCCAGGCGAGCGACCCCGTGTTGACAGCGCGCACGAAGAGGTAGAAGGTGAGCAACAGGGCGAAGATAGCGACGCCCTCGTTATCGTAGGACCCCGCGACGGAGCGGGAGATGTAGCCAGGGACGATGGCGATGAGCGCTGCGGCGACGAGCCCCGCCCCGGAGTCCCAGATCTCGCGGCCGAAGGCGTAGGCGACGAGCGTGGTGTTGGCGGCGAAGAAGGGCGCGGTGAGGACGCAGACCTCGCGGATGTGGACGGCGAGGGAGAGCGCGCGGAGGAGGCGGTGGAGCAGCGCGGCGGTCACCATGAGACCCGGGAAGAGCGTGCCCCCGACGACGCGCCCGAGCGGGTACCAGCTCTCGGAGTCGAACCAGTTCCAGAACTCGCTGAAGCCGTTCTCGGTGAGGAAGAGCGTGGTGCGGTAGTTGAAGTAAGGGTCGAACTCGTGGATCATGGACTCGTAGCGGAGGACGGAGAAGAGGCGGACGGCGAAGGCGAGCACGTAGATGAGCGCCAGAGCCGAGACGCGGAGCAGGAGCTCCTGCTGCTTCGTCTTGAGCCGCAGCGACCGGAGCGGCCCCGGGAGGGAGTCCAGCACGGGGGTCGCCATGGCGGCGCCGCGCAGTGATCCGGACGCGGAGATCTGGACGGCCACTAGGGTTTCATGCGTGCGCAGACTGGGGCAGAGGGGGTTTAGTGTGGAGTTCCGGTCTGGATCTGAGATCAGGGGACGGGCGGGGAAGACGAATGCGGCGAGAGCGAGACCAAGCGAAGGCGACGGCGAGCGGATTATCCAATAACCTTATTCGGGCGCGTTTGGAACGGCTCGTGTCAAAATCGATTTTAATCTGCGCCATCGCCATGTATTTTTCTCTGAGCAGATTAAGAATTTTTTTTTATAAGTTGTCTATAAACAAACTGACACATGTTTGTAAACAACTTGACGCATGTTATCTTCTTCTTCTTATAGTAGTAGGAGTGATGACTTTAAAGTAGTAGGAGTGATGACGATTTCTAGTAAGTCGTGGGATGACACGACTAAGTTGTTTAGTCCCAAAGCGTCGTAAAATCTCATTTCTCTACAATCGAAGATTCAATCCTAGATAACACGACTAAGTTGGGTAGTGCTAGGTGTGTGGCTAATCATGGTTGCAACCATGTTCTAGTATCTTTAAGCTTAAACAAAGTTTAACACCCCACATCATTCGAGTGTTGTGGACGATCATTGTTAATATTCTCGAAAACTCGACAGTAACGCAAAAGACAGTCGATATATACAATTTCGGACCCTCATAATTGAGTAGTAGCTTTTCGTAGAATCTCTTTCTCTACAATCTCTTTCTCAGTCCTAGATAACACGACTAAGTTGGGTAGTGCTAGGTGCGTGGCTAATCATGGTTGCAACCATGTTCTAGTATCTTTAAGCTTTAACAAAGTTTAACACAAGGCATCATTCATAGTCTTGGACGATCATTGTCAAGGAAAAAAATCGACAGTAACTAAAAGAGCTACTTTTCCTAAACTCCGACCCTCATAGGTTGACTTCTTCTTTTGAACACCCGAGTCGCGTTAGGTTTTGCTTGTCATTTTGGTTATTATGATTGCAAGTTGGGGCCCATTTAGCCTCTCTTTATACACACTCAAGCGGTACCAATGTGGGTCTTAGTATTACCCGGATAGAAGGAAAGAAATCTAGCTCTATTCGAGAAGCTACTTTTCCTAAACTCCGACTAGGTCGACTTCTTCTTTTATCAGACCCGAGTCGTCTTCGGTTTGCTTGTCATTCCAGGCCTTTGCACATACATGCTGGCCAACAAGTGTATCAACTTGTGCTCCAGATGTGGGTCTTGCTTTCACCAACAAATTCATCACGCGCGCAATAGACGCAAAATAAGCATTTCATTTTCTCAAATTGGGACGAGCAGGGATGCCAAATCACCAAACCCATCTCAACCCTGCAAACACCACCACCTTTGTAAATATGCCAACATCACCAAGTGTACATCTCTATGTCCATGTGTTTTAGCATTTTCACAATCATTTTTAAAGGATTTTCACTTGAGCTCACCGCGCTACTCGATCCTAACACATCGCAAAGTTAGATCGCATAAGTGGCACTAGATGACCGATATGCAAACAAGATCGCCCTCTTGATAGTACGACCATCTATCTTAAACCTGATCATAAACTTCTCTAAGCTTCCATGACGAGCGAAATGAAATGCTCTAAGTTATACCTTTGTCTTTGCATTTTCATTCCGCTCCATCTCCTCCAAGTGCCGATGCAACACATGCATCAACACAATATATGATCGACTCCATATCATCACATGACCCTCTTCGTCCATCGATCTTGACCTCACTTGCTCTTCACCGTTCCGTCGGTCTGCTGGCGCCAAGTCTTGCTCAAGCTTCACCGCCTCGCGTTCCATGACTTTAAAGCCTTAACTACCCATTCACACTTGCAACCGGTCCATCAAGCCAAACCTCATCTTGGTCACATGACTCCGTGTCATGTCTCATATATAATAAAACTCCTCAATTGCATCATCTCATGTGAACTAATTCTCATGTGTATTATCTCAGTCACACATGATTAGTTCCACCTAATGTTGTCACTCAATTACCAAAACCACAAGGAAACTTTCACCCGCGTGCGCAGGCGACGGGTGCGATCACTAGATGGTAACGGAAGGGATAAGGTTGGTTTATGATTTGATTTTTTTTAAAAAAAATATAATAATGAATTAAACAGGAGCGATCACGAGCAGACATGCAGCGAGAGGCCGGAGGCTAGTGGTGCATTTTGTCTTAATTTTAGTTTATTTAGTTTGTTAATATGCGTCATTTGAATTTATATACTCAGATTGCTTTCCTACTCTCTGTTCGATCGTTTATCTCGGCATCTGCATTATTATCCAAACTTACTCAGATTGCAACAGTTTTTGGAGTAGAGAAATCTAGCAGCGTGCAGCGGCAAGCACCATTCCAGCACTAGTTGTACTGTAACATATTATCATTACCATTTTTGTCAATATAGACGCCACGCTACCATCGAGTTTTCAAAAGACAAACATAAAGTAGATGAACACTGCACTTCTGCAAGAAGTGCAAGACTGTAAATAGCAGGATGAAAGCTGCAGAAAGACTAAATAGCAGGATGAAAACTGCAGCTCACAAAAACATTGATTGATATGGGGGAATTGACTCAACATTGTAAGTTCTCCCCCGGCACAGCACAGATTTAGTTTTTCTTCTATATATAAGAAAAAGTGTGCCATCACACAACTGGAAATTTTCGTGGAGAAAACATTACTGCCCTGATGAAATTCACAAGAGAAAACCATTCAAGACACAGCAGCTCATAAAAACATTGATTGGTATGGGAGAATTGATTTTTTTCCCCAACACTGAGTTATTTGAGGAAAAAAACAAAACCCAAGTTATTTTCTGGTTAGCTATATAAGAATAGCAAGGCACCATGCCTATCCAGCACCAGCACTTCTCTCGTGTCAATACCTCCGCTTTTGACTGATTAATAACAGGAAGAAACTAAAATGAGCAGAAAAAGAAAAACCACTATACAGTTTTCTACATAAAAAAAGATTTCTTCCATAAAAAAAAAAAACATATTCTTCCGTGTAATCCTCCGGAACAGACCCAGACCACTATACAGTTTTCTACATCAACAAGCTGCACAAAAAATAACAGCAGAGCATGAGAATTAAGTTATGTATAACAAGGCACGGACTACCAACAATTCAGCATATAGCAGCATATAGCAATATACCAAATAAAGATCAACTGAGCAACCATTTGAAGTTACCAGAGATGTAAGTTAACAGAAGGTGCATATATCAATAGACTGATAATTAAAAGACAATCAAGCAAAAAGTAAACTCTAATGTTTGAACTTGGAATTCACAATTAATGGTCATAGACAAACATGCACCACTTCAAACCATACGTACCTACCAAAACTTGATACTGGGATAGAAAAAGTCAGTAAAGATCGAATTCAGCAGGTCTTGCAGATCTTTTGCGATGGCGGGGTACATCGACTACCTCGTTTATGATAAATGGTCTCTTGCTATCACCATCAGTTAACCTCTTGTCATTGTGTCTTTTTGATGTCACTTTCTTCTTCTTCTTCATTGATTCCTTGGGCTTTTTGACAACCATTGTAGAGGACAGACCACTAAACATTCTTTCCAAACGACGAAAGATCAAGCCACCTGCAGATTTTCTCTTTGCTCTGCTTGGGACAGAACCTCTGGAGATAACACCCTCATCTGCTGCAATTTCTGTAACTGGCATAGCAACAAAGCCTTTCAGTCCAACAAGTTGGGGTAAGCATTATTAGTAAATATATTTATTTATTCAAAGTACAAAACCAAGCTTTGTTTAATACCAGTCCGAGGCACGTGCTGCAAAGAAGCAGTCATGTCAGTGGGCTTGTCAGGAGCATTATTTTCTTGAGTTTGGGTATTGTAGATAACATCATCCTCATCTGCTGCAATTTCAGGAACTGGCATAGCAACAAAACCTTTCAGTCCAAGCAAGCTGGGGTAAGCATTGTTAGTACATATAGTTATTTATTCAAAGTACAAAACCAAGCTTTGTTTAATACCAGTCTCAGGCACGTGCTGCAAATAAGCAATCATGTCAGTGGGCTTGTGAATAAGAACAGCTATTCTGCCTTCATTAGCATCATCATCATCATCATGTATTTCTGCACTCTTGCCAATTCTATCCATTTCGCCATTCGGGGCTGGAAGACCAAGAAAAGGTGGGGGTGGGGGTGGATGACCTTGACCTGCTAAATACAAAATAAAAACTAGTAGACATTAATAAATTATTAACATCTATATACCAATGAACAGCACGTGCAAAGGTTAATATGATAATTACCATTCCTTGGTCCATTGCCTTTCAAACCATTATGAAGAGTCAGAAGCAGTATCACAACCTCACAAACACCAAGTGCCATTCCTGCAAGTGCAGAGCCCTGCAAGAAAAATTGCGATGAACAAATACAAATTTTGTGTTACTGCTGAAGTGGCATAAAAGAGATACTTACTGTCAAAAAATGGAATTCTGTGCTCTGGCTCAAACTCTGATAGAATACAGCTGTGCTCATGATAAAATTAGGTACAACACTCACAAATGAAACAATGTATTCTAGCCATCCTGACACTTCCTGAAATAAAAACATAGCAATGTTTACAGAACGAGAATTGGCATCCCCATTTCGAGCATGATTAGTCTCTCAACAACAGGAATGGGAGATGACTTAGCAATGTCTACAGAACGAGATTTGGCATCCCCATTTCTAGCATGATTAGTCTCTCAACAAAAGGAATGGGAGATGACTTACCGTCAGATCACAGATCAGGGCACTATGGGACCAACAAAGGCCAATGGCGGCAAGCACTTCAAATGCCTTTGTCATGAGATCAGAGGGCATGTAAGCGAGGCGCACAGCAAAAAAAGACCAGGAAACAGAGGGTATAGAAACCATCACCAGTATTGCCACCTTATAACAATAGAAGAAATCATAGAAGAGGTCAACAGGTATAGGGTTAGAGTAGGGTTAAACATTGCATAAAAATATGTTTTATACCCGAAAATAGTCTCTCCTGTACCCATGAATCAGTATCAGGAAAACGAAGTTTGTGCAAACGGACATTGGGAATGCCAATACTAACTCCAGGCAGTTGTCTGTCTTCATAAGGATTGTGCTCAATCCTACCCAGATCACTCCGTTGAAGAGAGCAGCCCACATGGCTCCAATGCTGAACATTTTCAGCACCCTTTGCACGTCTCTCGTAATGAGTAGAAGAAAAATCGGTAGGAAACCGAGGTCAGTTGCCACCGAAGCAGCGATGCTCAGGGTAAGATCGTATGCCACCTGAGAACAAACAACAAATGAAGAATCAAATGAATAAAGATAATTGGTTGGGTCAGTCCAATCTGGCTATTCATTTCTGGGATATATATGTCTTAGTAAATGAAAAATCTGCTACCATAGCTGATCTCTGGGATGGAGATACTTTAAAGTGCACCTTTAGGAGATGCTTTGATCAGAATCAAATGAATAAATGGTTAGAAATAGTTCAACTAGCCTCTACCATAGTCTTCACAGATGAAGAAGATACTCTAATCTGGCAGTTCAATTCAAATGGTGTTTACTTTTCACAATCTATTTACAAGCTATTGTAAACTTTAGAGGCATTACGCCTGTACATGTTCCTGCTGTTTGGCAACTGAAAGTGCCCCCTAGAGTACATTTTTTCCTGTGGCTGTTCTCTAAGAAGAAACTGTTAACTAGAGATAATCTTTTGCATTAGAATTGAGTTAGATGACAAATCTTGCCCTTTTTGCTCTGAACTTGAATCTGTTAATCACTTATTCTTTGAATGTGCTGTTGCCAGACAAATGTGGGAACTTGCGCCGATAAAGTGGGAAGCTGATTTTCTGTCAATAGGACAAATGTGGTTAAGTAACAAGAGATTTGTTGTAGAGAATACAATTTGTGCTGCTGCCCTGTGGGGGTTGTGGAAACTAAGATGCATATCTTGTATGCAGGGTACTCCTTGGTTAGGTGTCAGGAACCTAATGATGGAGATCACTGTGATGATTCAAGCCTGGGTAATCCTTTGCCCTCAGGCTTCGAAACAAGAGTATTTAAGGAAGGTGGCCAAGATGAAGGGAGACGCCAAGGTTAACTGTTTGAAGCAACTGACTGATGAATGGGATGTTTTTATGTTCAACCATGCTGCTGGAAATGTGAAGATAGACACCCCTGAAGAAGTGAAGATCAAATGATGAATGCTGCTCTAGCAAAACCGGGGACTGGAAGAGGTTGGTTTGTGCTGGAGAATAAACTGCTGGCTTGATACCTGGAGTATGCTCGATAGATTTGCTATCTCTGCTTAAACTGAATTTGCTAGACTGGCCTGCGTGCTGGCAGTTGATGTGATGCCCTGTTGCTTAGTTTCCAGAGACGGGTGTTGAACCACCCCAGAACCGTAAAACGAATTCATGTTTTTGTCTTTGAGCAATCTAAAGGCAGGGACGATCGAGCCCTAAAACTCTAAAAAAAAACAAACAACAATAAACAATAGTCGGATTTTAGGGGCGGCATTGGTAGGGATATAGGGGCCAGGCCAGAAAGGGGCGCCGGCGGACAGCAGCTAGGACGTGATGGGGCGCCGGCGGGCGGCAGCTAGGGCGTGACGGCGGCGCACTTGTTTTACTCTCGCTCCGCCACGCTAGCTAAAGCGACGATAAACCGGGAAGGGAAGGAGGGAGGAGAGGAGGGATGTACAATACCGAGGTGGTGGGTGGAGATACGACCGAAGCATCCTCCATGGCGGGCGGCGGCGGCGGCGGCGGCGCGCCCACCAAACGCGCTCGACAAAACCAGGTCCCGACCCGACTCGTGATTTGAAAAACCCCCAAAATGCGCCAACGGGTCTTTGGCAGCCTGGTCTTTATTACAACTCCAGCTGTCCAGTTCTTCAGGCGCTACGTCTACTGATCTCTTTCATATGCTCTGTTGTTAATTCTAGTACGTGTCCTTATTAAAAAGATATGAATACTAAGTGATCATAATGAACAACAGGTGCTCTACCTTGATTCCTCGAATCTAGTAGAAGCAAAGCATTAAGCATTTTATTTGCTTCCAAAACTCTGAATACATCAATAAAAATAGTCAACAAGACTTATTGTTTCATGTTTTGCTGCAATGTCTTTCGACTAGATAGAAGGGAAATGTGCTAATAATCTGTCACCCGCAAGCCACAACTTAAGTGATCATGAGTCCAGCATAGGGTACCAACAGGCCATCCTTTGCCACAGACACTATTTTGATTGAATGAACTAACTGAACACACAGGTTCTAGCAGAAAAGTTCCAAAACTGAAGGATAGAACTTTACATGTAAGTACATAACTCCAGAGCCAAATATGATAATAATTCTCAGATCACAGATTGTATTTTACAAGTCTATGTTATGTACGCCAAAGAGTTACATGAAGAAATCAAAGGCACATCTAACCTTTTCAACAGCTATTAGCTGCTGGTACAACCATACAAGTTAAATAATGAGATCTATACCATGCAAGGTAGTGAAAAAAGAATCAGCAGAGCTCCAAACATTTCAAAGTTACAGATCCATGCCACGGAATGATTACCCAATTCCAAGCATTCTATCCAATACAAAGCACAATTGTGACATATCTGAGCATTCTGTTGGACCCTTTCTGCAGAATGCCTTGATCACATTAGCAAAAATCCTAAAATCTAAAACCAGTCCTTTTATTTGGATATCATCAAACAGCCTCAATGCCTCACGTATATTTCCACTCCGAACCAACCAATATGTCAAATGGGCAACGGGCTCCGTAGGGTAGCCGCCATCGATATGCCTAACAAAATTGACAGCCTGCGGCCTCCTCCCAGACCTAAAGAGACAATCAACCAGTGTATTGTATGTGATGGTATCTGGGGCAATCTTCCCAGCATTCACATCAGCGAACAAAAAACCAAGCTCATCTTCCTTTCCGGCCTCATAGAACTCATGGATCAGAATGTTACAAGTCACAGTGTCTGCAATGAACCCCTTGCTGCTGAAAACATATTTGGCAAACTCAAACTTGCCAGCTCGGCAAAGGCATGAAATCAAAATGTTGTATGTCTGCACATTGGGTGTTATTGGTTTCTTGAGCAGATCAGTGAACAACTTTAGGACACGCAGCCACTTCCCTTTCTTGCAGAAATGATCCATGACTGTGTTGTATGTCACGACATCGACCACAAAGCCCAGCTCTTGGCACCGCTCCAGGACCTCCTTGCCTACCCACATATCAAGCTTCTGGGCAACGTGGTCCAACAGTATGTTCAAACCAACTACTGTCAGCTGTAGTCCCTTTGCTACCATAGTTTCCAGCTGCCAAAATGCTTCCTCAATGTATCCAGAGCGGCAAAGCCCAACAATGTAGGTGCTGTATGTGACTGCGTCTGGTTCCCACCCATTCTGGGCACTCTCATAAATAACCCTCTCTACAGCGTCAAAATCCCTGATCTTACACAACCCCTGGATGTATATATTGTAGATGACGACATCAGGGATGCAACCAGAGGAACGCATGGAGCTTATGAGTGCGTCAGCTGCCCCGATGTCGGCATTATCACAGACTACCTTGAGGATCGGCGCGAATGTATGTGGTGTCAGCGGGTAATTGAGGTCTCGCATTTCGTCGAGCAGATGGAGGGCGTTGTCGAGGCGGCCGGCGTTGCAGAAGGAGAAGATGAGATCGGTGTAGTCAATGGGGGTCGGCGGGAGGCCAAGTCCGCTCATCCAGAGGAGCACGGAATGCGCGGCGGCGGGAAGGTGGAGGTGGGAGGAGTAGACGTGGAGGAGCAGGGAGAAGGCGGCGCGGTCGGGGGCGACGCCGTTGGCGAGCATATCGTCGAACAGGGACGCGGCGTCGGCGGGGCGGCCGGCCTTGGCGAGGGCCGACATGGCGGAGGTGTAGGAGGCGACGGTGGGTGCGCACGCGGGAGAGGAGAGGCGCATGCGGCGCAGCACGCGAAGCGCCGCGTCGCCGTCGCCGTCCTGCGCGAACGCCGCCAGGAGGCGGTTGTAGTCGTGGAGGGTATGCGACGACGTCGGCGCGACGGCGGCAGCGTCCGGGGCCGTCTTGGTGGAGTGTGGGCGGTGCGCGCGGGGAGGAGACCGCCGAGCTTTCGCATGGCCGCGCGCACCACGGCGGATACCGGGGCGGAGGTGGCGGCGGCGGCGGCGGCCATGCGCCGGCGGGCATAGAGGAAGGCGGAGGCAGAGAAGAAACGAGTTTGCGGCGCGGATGGGCAGGCGGGCGTCAAGGGACGGGGATGGGTCGGATGACCTTGCGAGGGCGAGGCCAAGGCGGCACACGCCAGACCGGGCAGCGGCATACGAGGTGGACTGGAAGGAAGATGGCGAGATCTGATCTGAGCATCAATTGCCGTCGCTCGTCAGACAGACAAAGCATTCTTGGCGTTAAAAATCATCGGCATATTAATAATAAAAATCATCGGCATATCACGAAAAACCAGGGGCGGATCGGCCATGGCACCCACAAAAAAAATTGATAAATCACTTTTATGTATGATTTTTATTGTGTTAAATTAAATTTCTATATCTGCAAACTTCCGACTATTTTCTTTTACTAACGAGAACTTTTGAATCACGGCTACCTACTCAAAAGGTTAATAACGACATTATAGATCCAACAAGAATATAGATATTATTATTATTATTATTATGAGTAAACCAGCGTATGTTTTATTGAACTAGATATGTTGCAGTCACCCAAAGTAGTACGGAGTACGTAGCAGACAGGTACTGTGAAACACAAGACATCAATTCAGCAAATTGCATTGTTCTTTGAACAATGGCGATCACGGATTCAATTACACGTCTTATAAAAAAACAAATCAATTACGCGCGGGTAAAACTCAAAAACTAAAAAAACATAATTCACACCCATGGAAGAATGTGATATCAGCAGTGGTTAGCATCTGTACTGCCAGCAACTATTGTGTCAAATCCTGAAGTGAGGAGAAGTCTCCCAAGCTCGCCGTGAAAGCAGCTCAAGACCTCGAGCATCCCAATGGAACTCGGCTAACTATTGCAAAGAACTGAAATTGATTTGAAGGTAACCTAATAGTACCACTACATATTTCTAATGGGTTAAGATTGCCATGTTGGAACTTCACAAGATCAGCACTGCCTGTGACCTATCTATCCGCTGAAGGTAAAGGTTCCATAGTCCATTTGCCCAGCTGTCAGAAATCATGTCAGATCCCGGACAGCAGCCTCGGAGATTTTCCAAGACCCATCATTCTGCCTCCTCAAAACGTACTGAACTTCATATGTGCTGCAATTATAGCCATACAGATACACTTACCATGTTTACATTGTAGAGCAGAACATGAAAGAATAATCAACAGCAATGATATCTACTGAAAATACCTGTAATAACTGGGTTTCTTGGGCTGTGAATCATCAACAAGCTCAGCCGCTTCCTCAAGCACAGCATCAATTTCTGCTGCTTCACCAGCACCGACTTCATCCAATATTATCTCAGCTCGAACAACATTAAGATTCAGCAGCACAAATCTCCAATAGCAGGACTGGTCCTTTGCTAACAACGCTAAGTCTTCCCACTGTTACAAAAGATTGCATTTGTTTACACATAAAATAAATAAAGGTAATAGCACATGCAAATAGATAACCGGTACATAAACACACCTTAGAGAGCATTGAACCATCAAGGATCTCAGGTAGCATGTCAGTTTGATAGTCAGGGCCAAGAGCTTCAGATTTTATGTCTTGCCACTGTTTTACAAGTGCTTCTGCTTCTTGAATATCCATCTTTTGCTTACAAACTGCAGCAGTGATATCATTAGCTGTTGGGTGCTTATCACTTTCTCCGCTATTTGAATTAAGCCTATCACTCAGCCAAAGCAATTTTGACAAATTTTCAAAATGCTTCCTGACACCACTGGTGATAAAAGAACCTTCTGATGCAGACGCTTCATTCAAGGATGACACGGATGCAGACTCTCTACTTGGGTTTATGTATCTTGCATCCCCAAACTGAAACTTGACCAATTTTAATGTGCTAAATACAACAAAGCCTAGGAGTGCACTATAGGCAAGCTTTCCTATAACATCTCCACTTAGTCCCCATAATTCCAATGTTCTGAGATGGGATCCAGGATTGCGCTTCAGGGGAACAGATGCAGTCCCAGAACCATTCACTTGCCTATCCATTGATGATTGGAGCCCCAAGTTGGCAGGTGCAAGTTGCTTAACAGCCTCCCCCAGATGGCTGTTTGGACTCAATCTTGGGGTCTGCTCTGCTGAAGTTCTGTTGCATGCTGAGGCACTAGAAGACGGCTGAGAGCTCAAAAGGACTGATCTTGGGGATCCCAGTTTCTGCTTGGATGTGTTAAGGACGCGCTTAGGAGCTCCAAAAAAGTTGGCCTGCCATAGGAGAATAAGAGAACTAATTACTTCACAGAAGATGTTGTGGGGGATGTGAGTACTAAAATTAGCATTGTACAAACCAAAGATGGCGGGCAATCTTTCGTATCTGCAAAAAGAAAGGGCCACAAAGGGCCACATCCTTAAAAAGCCACTGTTCCTGGTATATGAAAAAAAAGCTTGTCTGCCATGAGATATATGAGCAAGTAATGTAGAATATAGCTTATTTGTATTATTTTAGGACAGCGACACGGTCTCAAAACAAATTATAAAACATTTTTGAAATGTGATATATGTATACTTTTATCAAAGTATTTTTTAAGATAAATCTATTCATATAATTTTCACATTTACACACTCAACAATTGATGATTTATATTACACTGTTTGATACAAAGTAATAAAAGGAATGTATCTAGATAAAAAAAGCAAATCTAGAAAAGCCAAACATCTTATAATTTGGAACAGATTTAGTATAATTGCACAGATGCAACATACCAGTGATTTGTTGACAGTAACCTTGTCACTGCTGTCCTTCTTTTTATCCAATCCATAATTCTTCGAATTTGAACTTCCAGTACTTTGAAGCTGCTGAAGCTTTTCAAACACTGTGGTGCCAGTTTCCTGAGAGCTAATCTTTAGTCCTAGTAATGCAAGGAACTAAAACTAATAAATCATTCAAGTTGAGATAATAAGTTTATAACCTCTCCAAGAAGATATGAGCAAAAAGATTCCTCAAATTTTAGGTCTGTGCTCTCAGATGCAACCAAACATTCACAGATGGTTTTAGCTTTCTTGATCTGCACAGAGGTAAAACAAATTAAAAACAATGCCAAAAAAAACAGCAACTTCTACAGGCTGCTAAGTGGGTGACAAAAGGAGTACCAACTCAGTCTGGCGGGTTGTAAATCCAAATGCAAGGTGAGCAAGCATCGCCATATAGAAGCAGTTGAAGTCAACTACAACCCGCTGGCTCTGGGACTCCAATGATCTTTTATTTTTACGAGTTGTAGCCAAAGTGTCCCAAGAAAGAAGATCCACAATTTCAGTGGCTAATAGTTTGTCCATTGCTTGGCCCAAGAAATAAGGCCAGTCATGGACTCTACAAGACGATTCAACATCAAGGCCCTGTCTAAGCAGTTCACAGAGAGCTGCAATAGCACCTCGCCTGCGTTCAGAATTTTCAGGTGTCTGAGGCAAGCTTAGAAGCTCCAAAGTGCAAGCAGGTGCAAGCTCTTCAAGTGATTCTTCAATCTGGATAACCAATGAAATAAGTTATGGCATGATTTTGTATTTACTATTTGGAAGAACTTATCCATGTAGAAGTAATAACATCATACCTGTTCAAGAAGGGGCATCTTCTCCAAAGATGGCTTTCTCCTCAAAAGGTATTGAGCGCGTGCCAGAGCCTCAAAGCCAAGGGATACTTTACTCTTCTCAAAGCTGGCTTTTGCTATAGAGCACTACAACCAAATGCAAGAAACCATCTAAATGTGAGACAGGTTCCTGAACATTTGATCGAACAGCTCTTAAAAAAAACATGGAAAAAGATTCTTATGTTATTCTTACTTCTGCTAGTGCCATTGCAAGAAGCACATCGTGAACATAAGGTTTAGAATCAGGGCGTCGTAGAGCCGCCTGACCAATTTCCAAAACTAGCTTCTCTTCTCCAACCTGAAACAATACTGCAACATCATATACAAAGATGAAGAGCAAATAGACCAATATTGCAGACTTTGCAGTACATAATGGTAAGTCAAATATGCATGTTTAACTTTGATAATTGGGATGCTAAGACATCCTTTGTTCTTGGGTTTTCAAAGCTCACAGTGGATTTCAGCATGGAAAATTTTCAATAGCATGCATTTACACTGCCTTGCCTGATGTCTGGATCTGAAGAAAGGATTATGTTCAGAGAGTTCAAAATTACAGCGACCACCAAAGTGGGAATTAAATCTGGTGGGAGACGGACGTACGGAGCATGCACTCCACTGCCCGGTGCTGCCACGTGGACAGAAATTCCCATCATGCGGCAGCTTTACTAGAACCATGCAGAAGTTACATAATTTGGCATCTTAAAACCAAGACCTAACATGTGAATTGTATATTACCAGGAAAAAAAGGCAGATGTAAAATAAGGAACAAACAAAGACGGTACTCCACAAAATATATATCACTTTGGTGGAAATAAATTGGGTAGGCGACAGGCACATGGAGGCACGCGTGCCGCGTGCACCCCCAGCCAGATGCTGCGACATGGCCCCTGTTCTAATCCAACGGCCAACATGTTGGCTCCTCGCGCAAGCAAACATCGACCACAACTGCTCGGCTCCAGGTGTGAGTGCAACTTCTGCATGGGTCCAGTAAAGCTGCCGCATGATGGGATGTCCACATGGCAGCACCGGGCAGGGGAGCGCATGCGCGCCTCCGTGCGCCCAGCAAATTTACTTCCCACTTTGGTGGTCGCTATAACTACGAACTCTCTGAACAGAGCCAATTAAAGTGAAAAGTCTAAACCAAACAAAACCAGCACTAACTTGATAGTGGCATGACTGGCTACAACAAACATTTTGATGAGAAATGTCCGTGATATGCATTACCTCCTGCAACACGCACAGAGCAGCAGGCAACCAGCTCCAAGGTATATGAAGAGAGGATCTAGGTGGAACCTTCTCCTTTACGTTTCCCGCATAATCTTGTTCAAACAGAAGTTTATCTCTGACATCTACTAGCAAAGCCTGACAAAAGGAAGCATGCAAATGATAAACATCAGCGTTATTGCATCCCTTCACAAAACAAAACATACATAAATAGATATAGTTGCAGAAACTAATCAGGAACCTGTCTGAAAGTGGACACCTCAGCTGTGTATCCATCTTCTATCCCAGCAATTTTCAACTCCATTGCAGCCTTCACAATCTCATCTTTCTCAGCCTTCTCTGTCACGCCTAGCATCTACACAGTCATTGTTAAACTTGAACATGTCAGCCAACAAGTTTTAAAAAAAAAAGACAAATTAAATGGTGCAATCAATTGTGAACTGATCAGACGAAATTTCAGAACGCATTCACACATATTTTTACTAAATAATGAGGGAAGCGCATAAAATTACAGATGCGTACAACGAATTCGACTTGTTATTATAGGAAAATGCCGATTCAATCTGCAACAGCCTAGATAATTAATGAGTTGAGAGGGGGCCGCAGAAATAATCGAACCGAATCAGATCAGGCGGCGATCAGAGCAACAGAAGGTGAGCGTCATTTTCGAAATTGCAGTTGAGTCGAACCACTCACCTGATAGCACGTGACGGGGATCTCCACCATGGGTGCAGCGGGATGAGCCTCCTGCCTGCCGCCCTCGGCCGCCACCGGCGCGGCGTCAGCCACCCTGGCACGCAGGGCCGGCCCTCGCCCGCCGCAGGGAAGGCGTCCACCCGCCGCCGCGGAGGACGCATTGCCGTTCCCGAACCCCGCACGCCGCGTCGAGACCGCCGGGTGAAGCGCCGCCGCGGCCACCGTCGGCATCACCATGGCTAGGCGATAGAGAACTAACCAACCCTAGCCGGAGGCCTCCATGTGCGGTGCGGGTGGGGGAGCTTTGCGGGGTGTCGGGGGTTTTGCGGGGGTGGAATAAAGCAGGCGGGGACGGAAGGGAGAAAGCGCCAGTGAAGAAGGGAGGGAGGAGGAGGAGGAGGAGGAGGTGGTGGAGGCGTCGTGAAGGCGAAGCCGCGGATGCCCGGACGGAGGGAGAGGGAGAGGGGTTCTTGGGGCGGGGGCGATGGACCTGGTCCTTGCTTGCTTTGTACACGTGGCAACCGGTTCATGTTGGACGATAGAGTTCAGGTGCTGACAGTGGCATGCGGCTAGTATTTCTTTTTCTTCATTTTTTTTTCCTCTCTCACACACATTTGGCTTTCTTAGCTTAGCTCAGCAATTTCATATTTAGAAAATGTTTTACATATAGTTTTGAATGAACTACATATATGTTTGATGTTTGATGCGGGCATTTTGGAAGCGTTCATACTTCATGGCCCAGTAAATTTAGAACAACGCTCTTTTTATTTTGTTGCTATTTTTTAAGGTACTGAACTGTCCTTGATCGATAGAAAGAAACTGGTTAGCAGGATGCATACCAAAAATGTCCTTTTCTCTGCGTCGAGAATCACTTAGATTTTGTGATTGTTTTCTTCCCATAAAATTCTCGTACGACGAAGATTCTTCGTTGGACGAAACGTCCACCTCGCTCCCAAAGCCTCTAATTTCGGAAAGAAGCGTTATTTACAAACGAACAGGTCGAACGGGCCGCTCGCGATCCGTTAACTTTCCCCGACAGTTCCATTTCCTGGGCCGGGCCGAATTCCGCTCCTGAGAAGACAAGTTGGGAAAACAAACAAATATCCGCCCACTTCCCAACAAATCTCTCGCCCGCGGAACAGATCAACAGAACTGGTGGCGCACTGTCCGTTGGCATCTTCTAGAAGATTCCTATCCTCCCCCACGCGCTGCCTCCGCTCCGCTCGCTCGCTCATGGCGTCCGCGCCGAGCACCACGGCGCCCACCCTCGCGTCCCTCCCCGCACGCTGGTCTCCTCGGGCCACCGCGGGCCCGCCTTCCGGCCCCGCCTCTCGCGCGCTCAGCCCGGGCCGCCCGGATGTCGCGCGGCGCCAGGTCGGCTCGCTGGCCCTCGCGCGCGCGTCCGGTGCGGCGCGGCGGCCAGGTTCATTGGGCAGGGCGAGTTCCCCGCTGAGGTGCTGGAGTCGGAGCTGCCCGTGCTCGTCGACTTCGTCGCCGACTGGTGCGGGCCGTGCCGCCTCATCGCGCCCGTCGTCGATTGGGCCTCCGAGGTATAGGTTACTCTGCTGCTTCTCGCGGCCACGTTTGGGTTTGGTTGGAGGTAACTGAAACAAGGGAATAGGAGTTTGGAGGTAGGAGTTCAAAAGACTTTTGTTTGTTTTTGGGAATGGGATTTTAGGTGGGAAGCTGAATGGCAAACTCCCACTAATCAATTCCTCAGGGTGGGAATTGTGCTCCTAATGAAAAATGAAAGATAGATATCTCCTCATCGTTCCTCTCAAAGCTGAATTCCCTCCACAAACAAATATAGATTGGGGTTAAAAATCAAATTCTCACCTTAACTCCCTCTATCAACTCCCACCACTAATTTTCAAGCTCCTTCCTTAGCCAAACACACCGTCGGTGGATGCTTATCTACGTTTTTATTCGTTTGAACTGGTGTTATGTCGTATTCTGGATAATGACTGATTAATGAGCGACTGTAAAGTAATTTAGTAACATCGACTATGCTAATAGAAGCCAACGTATCAGATAAGGTAATGAACAGCCTTAAGTGGCGCTTGACACAACTAAGAAAAATGAATGTACTGCAGTTGTCCATACTCCCATGTTTGTGATTTGAGTTGACATCAGTTTTAAGTCCAGACTCCAGTTTTTCTTTTACCTGAAATTCAATGACCAGACCGCTTTATAAACAGAGCACACAGCACAGTGTTCATCAGGTGTGGAAGCTATTATTATTATTATGATTACTGGAATAGCTTTTGGTCCTTTCCTAACCATAAGAATTGCATTGTATTTTAATAGTATTGTGTAGAAGCCATTGGTTAACTGATATCCCATCATTGGCACCTCTTAGCAGAATGTGATGCTTTAAGCATATGCGTTAAGGAAACACTGTTGCTTGCATCTAATCAGATATATCAGCTTTGATAAAGTCTAATATTGTGGCGCAGGAATATGCTGGGCGATTAAAAATTGTCAAGATTGACCATGATGCCAACCCACAGCTGATTGAAGAGTTCAAGGTTTTTGGTCTCCCGACTTTGATTCTCTTCAAGAATGGCCAAGAGGTGCCAGGCAGCCGATATGAAGGGGCAATGACAAAAGATAAGTTCAAGCAATACCTGGAACCTCTCTTGACTACAACAGTCGCTTAAGGTTATTTGCGTGCAGCTTGAGCACTGAGGGTGGCAGTGGCATTGGCTTACCCTACGCATTGGGAATGTTGAAGATTCTTTCCTTACATTAGCGTCATGTTTAGTTTGTAATTAACTATGCTGCGGGATCATGTTTGTCTGTACGATTGACCTTTGTGTAATTTGGTATAGTATACATGAAGGGTTGTGATGAGATATGCCAACACTAAAGCAAGATTGTTTTCGATATCTTTGTGGCACAGTGGTTTGTTGTTTCCAAAATTAGAAGAATGATACAAAGGATCAATCTGCAGTGTAAGTTTTGATATTCCCATGCTGTATTCTAGGTCATATCCCTTCGCTTCTGAGGTTTTGTAGAAGTTTGTCCAGCCAAAATGTCAAATGCATCAGCCAGAATACAAAACTAATCGTGCTGGACTGAAACCATGAAGACCCGGGCATCAGCTAAAATGTCAACTGAAATACAGAACTAGCTTCTTTCCAAAGCTTGATGCATTCAGCCAGAATACAAAACCAATAGCTTCCATTCCATCAGACCCAAGTTCACCTGATACTAGCTCGGTTTCTGTCAAACATGGACTGAAACCATGAAGACCCGGGCAGCTTCAGAATTTCTGCTCCCATGAGCCCTCTCACCCTTCTTGCGGCGTCCCAGTCGTGCTGGCCGGCGAGCGTGTTGCACAGCAACATGTATGTCGACGGGTCATCGTTTTCGAGCGCAAGAGCATGCTCTGCAGCCCTCCTGCCTACAGCCTCGTTGCCGTGAAGATGACAGGCGCCAAGCAACGCCTGCCAGACCAGAACGCCAGGTCGGAATGGCATCCTTGATATCAGCTCTTCAGCCTCCTCGATATGGCCTGCTTTTCCAAGGAGATCGACCATGCAGGCGTAGTGGTCCTCGCCACGCTGAATACCAAACTTGTCCTCCATGGCATTGAAGTAGATCCAACCTTCGTCTACAAACCCACCTTGGCTGCAGGCATAGAGAACGCAGATCAAAGTGACGCGGTTGGGAGCTACACCTCTCAGCAGCATGTCATCGAACACCTCCACAGCTTCCCGAGCTCGCCCGTTGGGCGCGAAACCCATGATCATCGTTGTCCAGGAGATGACCGGCCGCTGCGGCATCGACTGGAACACCTTGTGAGCACAGGTCACTGACCCGCATTTCGCATACATGTCGATGAGCGCATTGTTGACGCCAACATCAGACTCATCCCCTAGCTTGATCACATACCCGTGAACTTTCCTTCCTTGGTCAAGGTCGGTGAGGCTTGCGCAGGCATTAGCTGACGTTGCGAGTGTGTAGTTGTTAGGCATGACGCCGTCCAGCATCATCTGACTGAGAATGCCAAATGCCTTGGCAGGCTCGCCGCAGTGTAGGCAGCCAGCAGCCATCCCTGTCCACGACACAACATCTTTGCAGCGGATCTCGGTGAACGCCATGGTGCCCTCTGCTAGGCATCTGCTCTTCATATACATCTCCACCAAGGAGTTGCCCCACATACACATCATCGCCAAAGCCACTCTTGACGAGCTGGGCGTGAACTTGCAGACCGCTCGCCAAGCTCGCGCTCGCCGCCAGCCCAGAAAGGACTGTGCTGAACGAGAACCCGTCGGCGCCAACGGCTTCCCGGACCATCCTTCGCCACAGGATCCAACCCTGCACGCTCCAGTGGCGCGCGAAGCCCGCGAGCAGCGCGTTCCACGAGACGATGTCTCGGACGGAAGCGACGTCGAACAGCCGCACCGCGTCGTCCAGCTGCCCGTGACGGGCCATGGCAGCGAGGAACGTGTTCGTTAGGAAGACGCTGGAGTCGAAGCCAAGCCGCACCGAGAGCGCGTAGAGCTGCCGCGCGAACCCGGCGCCCGCGGGTGCGAGCGAGCTCGCGTTGAGCGCGCTCGCCAGCGCGAACTCGTTGGGCGGGCAACCGGCGAGGCGCATCCGACGGAACAGCGCGAGCGCGTCGCGGGGCCGGCCCCCTGCGTGAGTCCCGCGATGGAGGCGGACCACGAGACGGCGTTGCGGTGGGGCATTTCGTCGAGCACGCGGAGGCCCTTGCGGGGAGCCGGCATTTGAAGTAGGCGATGAGGAGGTGGTTGTGGAAGAAGACTTGGGACGACAGGAGGCCCGGCGAGCAGCGCCGCGTGGAGGACCGCGGCGAGGCGAGAGTCGGCGGTGGCGGCGCTGCGCTGGAGGAGCGCGGCATAGGGGTAGGAAAGGAGGTCCTGTTGCTGCTGCTGGTGGTGGGAGGCGGCAGGGGGGAGGACGCCGCACGGCAGCTGGTAGGCGCGGGCGCGGCGGCATTGCGGGCATACACCATCGGCTCCGGTGTGCACTTGTGCGGGCGCGGCAGACGACGGTGGCATGGCCTGTTAGACAGGGGAGCCGGGTTTAGGTATTCCTCGTCTCAAAATCCCAAATAGAGTGGGATTCTGTAGACAGTAATTTCGAAATGATTTCGGCGCCGCCATGCGTGCGTGATAACGGAAGATGATTTGATAAAAACAATCACTACATGATAAAATACTACATATATATTACGTAAGACTGGCAAACATCATTCAAAAATCACACAAGCCAATTCTATATATGGTGGAATGAAAAGTGTCCGTGTCCTACAAGGAAAACGCGTAATACAAGGCAAGGTTTGTGGGACAATTTAATACTACAACACAACACAAGCAGGACTTGTTGCATCTGTTGCACGGGAACCACCAGGACTTGCTGCATCGGCGATCAGAAGTGGCCATATTTGATATGCGAACAATTTGAAAAACGTTGTAGTGGCAAAGTGGGAGACAAGAAAGTTGCCAGTTTGTCATAGGAAACATTTAGAGGAGACTGAAAAACACTCATTTACATACATACAGGTCTACAAAAAAAAAAGTAATTTAACATGTTTAGGAGTACAGGTACAGTGCTTTGCCTTTTCCTCATCAAGAGACATTCAGGAAAAGGACTATTGAAAAACCAGGGACGAAAAACATGCTATGAGTGTCATTAGCATTATTCTACAGCATTGCAGATAGAATGGGTCTCTATGATGAATACTTGAGCCGTTGAAAACGAGGAGCACGTATATGATCAAATCAAATCTCATGAGAATGATGGACAACATAATCTACTCCTGGGTTATATTTAACATTCAAGTGTTGAGGCAGAAGGCAGCATAATCTCCTTGGGGCGCACTTGAAAGCAGTAGCTAATCTCCATTGTTTTCAGGCGCTTTAGATTTGATGTAGGGACCTGCAAAAAATCGTAATTAATAATATAATGTTGTGTGATGAGGAAGATGCATGTTCATGAACTATTGTAAGTCTGTAAGTTAATTAAACCTATGTGATGGCATATTGTACACTACAAAATCTTGGAAAATAGCCACGGGTGTTGATGTCGCTGCCTCTGCTATTTTGGTGACATCTTTAACTATAACATATTTAAAGGAAAAGAGAATTCCATAAAGGAAAAGAAGAAAAAAAAAAGTATGAACCTGTCAGCCATCTTTTTCTTTTAAGGTTATTATAATATTGAATGGATGTCATACTGCATTTTGATTTTATAAAAGAGGGGATTAACATACAGTGCATCCATGGGAAGGGTAAACAATTGTTTGTAATTATAATCATGGCTAACAATACAGCAAGCATGTCTATATTATGTAAATATGCCATGGCAATAGGCGTAAACAAATCAGATCCACATGTTGTTGACCAAACATGGGAAAGAAGAAGTAAGCCTGGTTTAAGAGAAAGAAGGTACAGTGAAAGCTGTAGACTCGAGTCAGCAAAGCATTATAAAGAACATGAAGCAAAAAAGAACAATGGCTTCAATGCAACTTTTTAGCGTAAAAATGAGGAACCAAAGATGAGTCCTATAATCCTATTTAATGGTGATACCTATGGCTTCTAAGACTCCTAGGTGAAGGCAAGGTTAGAAACACAAAAAGCACAACAAAAAAGAAATAGCTCATGTATAGAAAAAAAAAATAGTCAAGGATCATTCTCTCGGGGCTAGCAACGGTTTGCTTCTACCTTCAACAAAGACTTCTTAACGGGTAGTCCTTGATGTTGAATCAAACAGAGAGGCTTTAATGAACATCTTAGCCAAGATTGAGGCATCGCAAAGCAGCACAAGATAAGTTCCCAACCTGCGCCATACAAAATTGGCTAGTGGGTAGAACCGTAGAACAGTCAGCAAGAGGTGGTGTAAGCATAATATTCCAAACAGAATGTAAAGACAAAAATTAGGGAGTGCATACTATCAATCAACCAAGATAGCAAGTCATCACAAACAACTCAAGGGATGGATATTGCGACTAACCTAGGTAAGATTCAGGTATGGACTATTGGTGGAAGGAGGTCATCCGGTCACTTATTGAGATCGGATCCCTCGAAAAAGAAATAAAGAAAATAAGAGACAAATAATCAATCATGAAAGGTAGGGGGATGAGGAAATATTGCTTGTTCTAATATTCCTAGAATTCACTAATGAGTAGCCTTATGTTTGCTGCAATGTAGCTGAAGTTCTTATTAACTCAATAGCAGCAGAACCTGGGTCTGTAAGAAAACAGGTGACCGCCCTCTAGGTGAACAATGTTTTCATACAGCTTCATGAGCCCTCTAGTACAGCCCCTTTGATTTGATTCATTGCAACCAAATGAAAGATCACATAATCAACGCTCACAACTTAGGCCTTCCTAGTCAAATCCATGGGAGATTGGAGCCTCACCTTAAGACTGGAGGGTGTTTCCTGCCATGAGGGCCCTCAGCATTGTTTTTCGTGACAATCATGGATCCAATTCCATCCTTTCACTAAATTTGTGAAAACAAAAGATGAAATGTTAACTGGAACTCAAAGTTCAAAGGACCAAATCATGTGTAGAATAGCAATTTGGCAAGTATTTATCAATGGCTAATGAAGTAAATTATCACCAATCAAGAGAAATAAACTTTTTTTTTGTGTAGGGTTGATAGAACATGTTTACTATTATTGATGATTGCTTTATGATTAGCCTCTGCAGTATTTTGCAGTACACATTACAGAACTAAATGGTATAGGATTCTTTGACTGTTTGACCCAACTCGGTAAATATAAAATCAAAGTGCCTTGAATTGTTTGATTGCAGGGGTTTTAGCTAGGAAAATAAAATGTCCAATAGTAATAGGTTAGGGCTGTAAATGTGAAATAAAATATTAGAGGTGAAAATCTAGCTTATACTAAAAGATATTTACTAAGATTAGCCTTTGTATTTCAAGTTAAGCATCAAGCTGGCAGCTAACGCTTTGATCTTTTTGAACTCTTTAAAACCTTTGCTTTTGAAATTCTGAAATATAACAAAATTAACCACGAACATGGCCTTGTCATTATTATTAGGAAAGGCAAGTCGAACTTCTAACAGGTTGCCTGCATTGGGAGATCATTACAGATTAAATTCGACTAAAAGTCGATTAGGTCGGCACAAGCAAAACATGGTTCAAGCGAATTTATGGAAAAGAAAAAGAGAAATGTAGCAGGGAAGGCATCAACTATACTAACTTGCAAACTGTACTGGACCAGCAGGGCAATGTAGCTTATAATCCCAATAGAACCAGGAGGAAGGGAAACATGGTGTCACATTAGTGCATTTGTAAGAAAGTGGAGATACATGGATAGGAATAAGCACATCATTGGCAATGGGAAATTCCTATAATTTGATTTTACCTTATTCATCCAATCTGGAACAATAGAAGTGTGCACTTTGGTAGCATCTTCTACAACGCGCCCACAACAAACATCTAGACATCTGTGAACCCAAAAAAATGATCAAAATGAGGAAAATTTACAAGGGACAAGGAAAACACAAGCAACTCATGGAAGCACCGGATCTAGCCATGGAGTCGGCACCTGGTGAGGTCTTTGGCGGGATCGGGACGCCGGACGACGATGAACGCTGGTGGACGCCCCTTCCATTGAGGAGGCAGGACTTTAGTAAATGAATATTAGAGGGAACAAAGGAAAATCATACATGAAGCAAGCACAAAAGAACCTAGGGAAAATCGCGGAGGGTTTTTGATTCCGCCGCCGCTGTCGCGACGCCAGCCGCGACGACGCCGCGCCGGAGGAGGAAGCAGACCGAGGCGGAGGATGTCGCCGCGACCGAGAGAGCTCCGCTTTTTTTCAAAATCCCAAAGAGAGATGGGATTCTGAGGAACGATTCTGCTATCGTGGACGCCTGTGGCCAACGATTTACTCCACACAATATTACTTTTAAATGAAAAATTTAATAAATCAGGTATTAACAAACAAAGCTTATTTGGGACAAGAAATTACTGTCTACTGAAATTAGTTGTACGAACAGCCATTACTTTTCGCATGAAAAGATTTAAAATTGGTTGATGAATGGCCATTACCTAGGAACATATTGACTGGAATCAAACAAGGTTTTTTTTTTTTTTTTTTTTTGAACTCTGAATCAAACAAGGTTTCCATTAGAATACAAACTAGATCGCAACCATCAACACAGTTCTTCTGTATTACATTATGGTAAAGGATTCAGAAAGAGAAGAAAATGGACATTGCAGAGAGGTTCGGTCATCATCATCAACAACAAAAAGGATGGCGTCAATCCACAAGTGAATCTGAATCATCTGACAACAGGCATCTAAAGATTTAGCACTTCAAGTGAAGGAAACAAGCATCATCTTACAACATGCAACTAGGAAGCAACAGCTACGTCTACTTTGGGGGCTTCCTGTAGTTTATTCTGTGATTCCTTTATGTACTTCCACCCACGTTTGTTAACCCCGCTGATCCTAGTTGGGGCGTCTGCAGCTTGCACACCTACAAGAGAATCTGATGATTAGGAGACATGACTTTTTATGAGCTAATAAAAGATGCCTTTTTCGTTCCAACTGTAACTCTGAAAGGCGTCAACAATGAATGCTTCAGTATCTGATGGTTGACAATAATCAGACCACATGAGTTTAATCAGTCAAAACAACATGAATTTAATCATGATTCAGACACTTCAACAAACAGCTGGCGAGCTAAGAAGCATACATTTTCTAAGGCAAACTAAGAAGCATACATTAGATAGAACATTTTGAATAAAATGTAAAAACAAGCTGCAATATGTAAACACAAATACATGCATCTGTCCTTTGAATATTCTGAAAGATGTCTTTATATCCTTGTATTATTGAAAGATAAGTTACATAAAATTTAATATGCTGTAGGAATAATATCATTCATGCACTACAGAACGATAAAACCAAAGATTCAGGACACTAGCTGTCGCGTACGAACACGTGCATACCATAAATGGGCTTAGACACTAAACCGGTAAAATTTCTGTGACTCGGATACGTATGCCTTGTTGATAGATCTAAGAAATTGTGGACAAGTCAAAATTTATTCAGGATCAAATATTTAATTCAGGATGAAACATTAGACAGGCTTGAGAGCAATCATTAGTTTCACACCTCAATTAGTTTTTTTGTTATGTTGAACCTAACAACTAACTCATTTATCTCTTGCCTCATAAGTGAACCCATGGTCAAGATGTAATAATCTGGATCTGCTTTCTTCTTGAGAGAGTAAATAGTTACTCATATGTAGCCAACCATCCTACCCTTCAACCCTTCCAGTAACTTCTATGTGTAAAACTATATAAACTCTTTTTAACATATTATTTGAAAATTGCATCACATGCTATTTTTATTGATAGATGCCATCATACAATTTGCTGACATCCGTCATTTTTCTCTTTGACGTTGCTGGAGATAGAATCAATGTCCATATTGTCCACCTGCTAGCGTTATTCCTTACAGTTCTGCAAATCATGTCCCGAAAAAGACTTGACAGAAACAATGCTAACCTTCTCCATGCATCAAATGATCAACTTAAGTGGTATGTACATCCATTAATCGTGTTGAGAAACATGATATGGCCCACCACCTTGGCAAATTCCTCTCAAAGTTACAATAATGGTTTATTTAAATCAGTTTGATTTGTGGGGATGAGAATGTACGAGACCTTGGAGTTGAGGGATGGAGGGTCTGATTATCTTGGCTAAGGCGTTCTTAGGTTCTTAGGTCCATTATCAGGCAATATTTCCATTCACTGCACATGTAGTATATTTAAGATCTAATAACCCAAAGTCGATCCTAGGTTGTTCAGTCAAGCTGGTTTCACATGGTTAATCTATACGAAACCAGTATGTGTTGTATTTGTGACAAAATTGATCTAGAAAATATATTTGAAGTATCTTCGCTAGGTAGTTTGTGGCTTTAATTTCTTTCAAAGATAACCTGTATTACTGGTTGCAACCATTGTATATCTTGCTCCTCCTTTATGTGAATCAAAAGCTTTGCTCAAATGGGGCTTAAAGTGAGATAATACTTTTACTTATTTCTGATTTTTTTCTGCTTATTTATTGGATTCTATTTTGTAGATCAATTTACAGTTTCGTGACAAGAATATTGCGACTTGATAATTTTCCTTTAGTGAGCAAGCAAGAACCAAATCAGGAATTTCATCTATAACTTTGGCTTTTACTTGAACAGAAGCTAATTGTTGTCATTTTTGTTTGTGTTAGTGTATTAGGGCAAATTTGTAGACCTATGAATGCTACCAACAAAACAAAGGACTTCACTGAATTTTTAGAAGGCTCCAGTTGGAGCTCCTACTGATTGCAAAAAAAATAAAAAAAAAGGATCAAGATATACAATTGGGAATAATCAAGGATTTTAGGAGATGACATGATTTCAACAGAGTTAAATTGCATATTGTGCTACAAATGATATTCACAAACCACCTAATATAAGTATGAGAGATCCATGTATGAGAAAGATGTGGAGATCAGGTGTTAACTGATTTTTATGTGTGCAGCGATCTGTCTCATCACACCAAGACCCGGTGCACAAGCATATGATACACATTCCAGAACTCTAAGGTTTAAATTTTCATTCGTCACATTGCCTAAATTTGACCTACACTTTATGTTTGTTGGTAAAAAGTACCTGGGAGTTATGAACTCAGTGTCACATCATACCATACCCAAATAATTATTGCTATCAACAAAAAATGAGCCGTTAATTGAGATATGGATTGTGGGTGTATTTATACCATCATTAACCATGTGTATGGATCAAAAAATATTTTTCTATGATTTAGGGATTGATTACACAAATGTTTCATTGTCATTCCTCTGTTGTGTAGACACATGCATCATGACTACTAGTAAGGAAACAGAGGATGCAGAGAAGGGGTAAACACTGACCTGCCTTGTACCGAACCCCCCACGCCTTTCCATGCCGACCGTCCTGTATTGCAAATAAAATGAGAAATCGATTGGAATTATATACAAAAAAGAAAAAAAAAAATCAATGGAAGCACCCAAGGAGAGGGCTCCGGGATTGGATCACCTTGTACAGGTTGATCTTGGTGATCTGATAGGAGACATCGCGCCAGGTGGTCTTGGCGACCTTGTATCCGACGCCCCACCCGGGCAGGAACTGCACCACGTCGAACAGATTCTTCTTCTTCCTCCTCCTCTTTGCCTCCTTCGCTGTAGCTTCGGCCACCGCCGCACCCTCCGCCGCCGGTGTGGCAGTGGTACTCAAGGCTCTCCCTGCCGGCGGCGCTGTAAACCCAATGGAGCGCCGAAGCAGGCACATGACGCGCTGCGCCATGGTCAACCGAAGATGGAGATCCGGGCACCTGGAGTAGGGCAGCCGCCAATCGTCACCGGCGAGCACGGCAGAAACGAGACGAGAGAGAGCACACCGCGCCGCCGCACGCCGGGGGGACTGGAGAGAGCAAAAGGCAAGCTGCAGGGTGTAGGGTATAGCGTACGGGCCACTAAGGGCTGAAATCTGAATTTGGGTCAAAACTACCACATCCATACATATCTGGGCCAGCCCATGAAAAACTGGGCCGAGACCCGCGCAATATCATATGGTATCTGGGCCCAACCCAACGTGTCCCGCACTCCTGCAGTTCTGCTTGCTCCCCACGCCGACCGGGACCCGGCTCAGGCTCCGTATAGCATCACCGCCGCCGCCGCCGCCGCCCACCTCCGCGCGCTCCACAGTCCTCCCGCCCTTCCCGTGCCTGGTGTCCCCCTCGCGCTCCCGATGTCGTCTTCCGCCGCGGCGCTCGCGTGGCGCCGCACCCTCCGCGACGCCCTCCTGCGCGGCCCCGCACGGCGCGGTGCGGCGCCCGCGCGTTACGCCAGCACGGCCTCCGGGTCCGGCGCGGCGGCCGCGGACGCAGCCGCAGCCGCAGCCGCGCCGAAGAAGGTGCCCCCGCCACCCCGCAAGGTAACAGAGCTCGCTCCCGCCGCCACCGTCTCCTCGGCATTTGGACAGACACGTCACGTGCAGTGCAGTGATCTTGCTGAGCTCCCCCGTTCTCTTTCTCAACAAAGCTGCCTAGCTTGCATGGGGAACGATAGATTTTGAGTTTGTTGTTAGCGGCCCTCACTGTGGTTGATGCTGCTGATTCGTTGGATGTTTTATGCTGCCTTAAGATGTCTTTTTCGTTAAACCTTTTTGCCGCGGTTTTTTACCATCTGTCTTGACATGGACATGATGTCATAACAAAGCTCTTATCAGTAATTTTTTAGTACAACGACATTATAGGGCTGACTCTTCAATCAGGGAGTCTGAACATGTTACAAAAAAATATGTGATCTTTCCAGCAATGCCAAACTGAAAAACTTAATGCATTCCTTGCTGTGAAAGATTTTGTGAGGTCTCAATCATAGATTGGACTTAATTAAGCAGGCAGCTTAAAAATTTCATGAATCAACTGTGATTTCTTCCATTACCCATTATTTGAGTTTTGCTTCATTTGTTTTTTTGGTTATTTTTACTGTTGCAGGGAAGGCTTTTAACTGGGGCCATGATAGCGTTGGCCATTGGTGGAGGTGCTTATGTGAGTACTGCAGATGAAGGAAAGTTTTGGTGCGTAATATTGAGCTCTTGACTATTAATTCTCTAGAACTGGTTCTATTTTTATATGGAACATGGTGGAACCACCCCCTTATGTGCTTGAAAACTGTACTAGCCGGTATTTTTGAAAGCTCATTAGGCTGTAGCCATTTAGCATTATTAATTGACTACCCCTTCTAACCGTGCAGTGGCTGGTTATTCAAGTCGACAGAACTCGTGAACCCACTATTTGCACTGCTGGATGCAGAGTTTGCTCATCGTTTAGCTGTTAAAGCTGCTGCCCATGGATTTGTTCCAAGAGAAAAGAGACCTGATCCACCAGTTCTTGGGCTAGAGGTTTGGGGAAGGAAGTTTGCAAACCCAATTGGTCTTGCTGCTGGCTTTGATAAAAATGCTGAGGCAGTTGAAGGTCTCTTAGGCTTGGGATTTGGCTTTGTGGAAGTTGGCTCTGTGACACCTCTTCCTCAAGAGGGAAATCCCAAGCCTCGAATTTTCAGATTAAAAGAGCATGGGTAAGTATTTGCCTTTTGTTACTGATATCAAATTGTTCCATGCGAATCAAGTTCCAGAAAATTCAGAATGGTGTAATAATTAGTTACTTATACTGCTGTTTTCCTTGCTTCCCTTAAGTGCTGTAATCAACCGATGCGGATTCAACAGTGAAGGAATTGTAGTTGTTGCTAAGCGTCTTGGGGCGCAACATGGTAAGCGGAAGATGGAAGAAACTTCAAGCTCCACACCTCCCTCATCCAGTGACATAAAGCAAGGAGGAAAAGCAGGACCTGGAATCTTGGGAGTCAATCTTGGCAAGAACAAGACTAGTGAAGATGCTGCTGCTGATTATGTGCAAGGGGTTCATACATTGTCACAATATGCTGATTATTTGGTACCCTTCCTTTGCACATACTAATTTCACACTAGTTTTTCTATTTCCGGTTTCATCTGAGCTGTAGGTTCAGATAAATTCTGTTGTTAGAACCAGAAAATTTTGCATCTATTCATTTTATGCATTCTCATTTAGTTTTGCCTGATAAACAGACAAACAGAATGTCTGAACATTTTCTTTTTCAACCTGATCTTGGTACCATTGGTCAAACAGTCACAGGTGCATGATTGAGTAGAGAAGTAATGCTACTTAAGTACACTTTGGTTATGTTATTGTGTCTCAAAGCATGAAATATCATGAAGTTTGATGGATTTTCTGGGTGGATAAATGTTTGGACCTTATTTAATTGTGAGGCATGCTTCTACTCTTAATGAAGGTCATAAATATTTCTTCCCCAAATACTCCTGGTCTTCGCAAATTACAAGGTAGAAAACAACTGAAAGATCTTGTGAAGAAGGTGGGTAGCTGTTTTAACTGAAGTATCGCTACATTAGCATGGGAAATATGTATGGCTCACACTGGATGTGCAGGTACAAGCTGCACGTGACGAGATGCAGTGGGCTGAAGATGGACCTCCACCATTGCTTGTGAAGATTGCACCAGACTTGTCTAAGCAGGATCTTGAGGATATTGCTGCGGTGACATATTGAACTTAGCCTTGTTCTACAAACTTGTACATCATATAATTGAGAATCTTATGCCTTTTCTTAATGTTTTCCAGGTTGCTCTTGCTCTTAGGTTGGATGGCCTGGTAGGTTAACAATCCCCCCCACAACTAATTTTGCCATAGCACTGACTAGCATAATCTTGTGTAACTTTCATGCCTATTTGTGCTTCTCTCATATAAATATATTGTGCTAATCCTGCTCATTATTCTATCTATGTTGACCAAACAGATTATATCAAACACCACTGTTTCCAGGCCACCACCGGCAGATAAAGATCCATTGGCTCAGGAAACTGGTGGGTTAAGTGGGAAACCTTTGTTTGACTTATCTACTAACATTCTCAGGGAGATGTTTATGCTTACACGGGTATGTGTGTTACCCCTATTGCTTTTGTGAAAACTACATTTCTTTGCTTAAGCATCTTTGCACTGCTCAGCAGCTGTATTCTTTTAGTAAAATAGCTAGTTATTGGAGCCTTGTTCATGCACAACTGATGTGTATCTCTTGCAGGGCAAGATTCCCCTCATAGGCTGTGGTGGTGTGAGCAGGTAATTGGATTTCTGTATACTTAACTGAATCTTTTGCACTTTCAATGCACATAATTTCAATCATGCTGTATACTTAATTACAGCGGGGAGGATGCATACAAGAAGATCCGGTCTGGAGCTACACTTGTTCAACTTTATACTGCTCTTGCATATGGTGGTCCAGCTCTTATACCCAGAATAAAGGTTAGTAAGTTAAACACCATTGTTACGTATGTTTGTTGTCTTACATCACTATATCCTTAATTCAATGTTTTAGAAGAAAAATAAAAATGATGTTTTCATAGCCAATACGATTCCAAGAAGACATAGGTATATTTTTCCAAAGATCCCCTACTTCATTTAATGTGTACTGCACGTTACAAGACTATGTTCACTCATTGGTCATTAGGCTAATGAGGTACTAATAGCTCATTTCGCATTTCCAGGCTGAGCTAGCAGAATGTTTGGAAAGAGATGGTTTCAAATCTGTTCAGGAAGCAGTCGGGGCTGATTTCAGATGATCCTAGCAGATTGCTGAGAATGCCTGAATAACTGTTCCATTAAGTTCGTATGATTTTGCTGAGAAGCAAGCAACTTTTGTGTAAGCATGTTTTCCAATTTCATTTTGCCGGTACTTGAAAAGAAATACCGAGTTGAAACTTTCTTGGGTGAGTGGCACTTGTTAACCTGAGCAATGAGCGGCTATATCACGTGCGCATACATGAGCTTTGGCTCTTCTTTCCTGGATTCAACGTTCAAGCAAGTTGTAAAACAGATTTTGATTAAAGTATGTGTATATTTTATAGCGCCCTTTGGAAGATAAGTGTTGGTTTGATGCATTAGGAGCTCAAGATGGCTTTGAGGCACCCTTACCCTGATAATTGCAGTTTGACCCATGTTAATCCTCGAAATAAATGTGTTTGCTTTGTACTGCACTGCTTTAACATGTCTGGATATTGTTTCCTAATAATTTAATGATAAGCCAGTTCTTCCTTATCAGTTTTGAGTAAGCAACGTATATTGGGGGTAAATTGGATCGTCAGTCATCTTTTAGTTGCTCTCTTATTACAGGATAGTAGGATGAAATATCTGTATACCATGACTGCAAGTGAGCCTCTCAGCCTCTGTGCAAGTCTAAGAAAGCATCATGAAATGTGTGATGATGTCCTTCCACCTGAATTGCAACTGATCGTTCATTAGATGCTCGACAACATATCATCTGCGATTATTATATAAAATAAAAAATGGACCAGAGTAGCTGTCATCTTCTGGTTCCTCTCATGTCCATTGATATTGGGGGTGAAATATCTAAATATCATGATTGTGCAAGTGCCCATAATTCCTCATTTAGCTCATGCATCGAGCTAAGCTGACAAGTGAGCACCCCTGCTGCGTCCTGCATGTGCATGAACAGAATCCTGGACTTGAACTACAGGGTTGGTAAGGTGTCATGTTACTTGCTGCTGCTCACACTACACATCCACACTATCATTAATCATTTATATAAATATAAAATATACTGCTAGTGTGAGGTCTACTGGCCCCTGGTGGTTGATAGATTTTGTTTATCATTGAGCACTTGTCATGTAGCCATGTAATAGCCTACTGATAGCACAGCATCGAGCCCCACAACAACGAGGTCGAGCCTCTCTTTAGTCCCTATCCATTCGTCGGCACACGACTGATGTGCTTGTCCATCTCTAATCCGTCAGCATCGAATAAGATTGATTTGTTGTTACTCGTGTTCTTTTGCAAAAATTTTCTGTCTACTAGTGCTAATCTTCGGATTGGCAATGTAAGTTAATCCATGTAATGTATATCTTACCGCGTGTGGTTAGTGGAATTGCATGTTCTTTTCTCCGTGTGTGAAGGGAAGGGAGCACCTGCTCCTCGAGTTTCCCTTTCTTTTAACGAACTTTCCATGGCTTTTGGCCGCCCAGATGACGTGATGGAGCCTGGACCGCTCTGCCTGCTTCTTCGTGATGGGTCTCTGTCGCTTGCTGCTCGCCACTTGTTGCGTTGGTGCGGCTTGACTCTTCTGAAACTGGCGTCGCTTGTAGTATTCGAACATTAAGAAGAAGCAGCAGCTGAAGAAGAAGAAGATTCTTGGAGACAGCATCGTCCAAAAGCTGACGATCTGATGTGTGCTTGGCAACCTCAGGACTCCCGAACTCTGGAATTCAGATGCTCTGGAACATGGAAGGTGCCTCCTCCAAAGTCCAAACAACAACTTGCATGTTTGTTGTACTAACGAAATTCTAGCAGAATACCATGCTTTTGAGTTTTTTTTTTTCATTTTCAAAAAAAAAAAAGTTCTGTTCAAATCTATGAAATTTAAAGGGACGCGACAGGTTGAAGTGTTAATTCTCCCCTCGAACTTTTCTCTGATGGACCTGACGGCCGTTGAAAGAGTTGCTTTCACTGAAATACTCGCTGAAAGAAAATTTGGAAGTGGCATGACAACAAAACCAAACATGATAACACGAAACTTGAACCAACTCATCAGTTTAACATGTCTATCCTGCAAAAGGATGCAAAATTAGTGTAGACCTTAGTCAAACCATCTAAAGTTTGACAAAATTTATAGAAAAATTGAAAAACTTTATGTATCTAGATATGTGTATATGAAAAAAAAAAAAAACAAATGGTCAAGTCCGTTTTTATGGTTCATTTGACTTTTTAACCTCAAGTTTACTTCGTCTTATTCAAAAAAAAAAAAAAATGCAACTCAATCAAATTTAAGTCATTCTTAAAGACCATTTGTTAATAAAGCAAGCCACAATTTATTATTAATATTTTTTTTTGAATCACAGTGATCAAAATTTGGTTCTTAAAGACCATCAATTTAAGTGATGTTTTTACAAAAAAATTTTGAATAAAGGATGATCAAAAGTTAGGGTTGAAAAAGTCAAACAAACTTAATTTTAGAAACCATTTTGTAATTTTCTAAACAGTTCAATATGAAAAAGAAGTTTGTCAAAAAAAATACAAAAGAAAGTCCTTGAAATATAGAGCTGCTTTAATCATTTTTTTGAGCGTAAATGTGCTCTTTGCATTAAGAAGGAACAGAATATGTATATGTGGGTTTCAAAAAACTGTACAAGGATTCTAGAACTAACAAAACTGAAAAAAAAATATTATGGATCCTCCCCTAAAGCTAGTTGCAACTGTTGAAGATCGCCCTTGATGGTCTCCAGAAGTTCTTTTAAGCGTGCTTTGTTGTCGAAAACCCGTCGGCACCGTTCCTTCCATAAGTTCCAAACGGTGTAAGTTATGAGAGTTTCTCTTCTTGTCGGGCTTCTGTTCGGGCATTTCATCACGTGTGCCCACCATTTGTTGCGGCGGCTGACTAATCCTTCGCTCCAAGTCTGTACCTTTCGCCATATACCTTTAGCATAAGTGCATTTTGCAATCATATAAAAATGTGTTTCTTGCCTGCAGCGACACAGAGTACAGGCCTGAAATTGATAATTCGATCGGTTCGGCAGTTTGCACGGCAACAACCAAACGAAGAAAGACATTTTGGCTCTACCCATCTTTGCAATTTTGGTTAATAAATTGTGCCATGCCGACCCAGCTGAATATTGACCAGATGCCTCCAGCCGCCAAGAGATGGGTCTTCCTGTTCCTGTAACTGGACCAACTGAATGAGACTCCATAGCTGCACAAATTGTCTCAATTGTTCTTCTGTACCCATACGTTGTAGCCCTCTCATCCATCTTCCACCTTGCAATGCAATGCTCACCATTTGGTTTTTCGCCATGCGAACTTGAAACATTGTGGAGCCAGATCCTTTGGTACTGCTTGGCCATCTAACCAATTATCTTTCCAAAAGCTGGTCTTGTTGCCATTACCAAGTTGTATAGTTTGCATCTCACTCAGTGTTTGTCTTGATCTCCACGGTTTGTTTGGCGCAACCCATCTGTACCATTTTGAAATTGAAACAAGTCAGGTCCTTGATGCCTATTATCAGTATTTTTTTTCTCGATCACATAAAAGATTTGCGCGCTTTTATATTAAGAGAAAGCAATGTTTATATAAAAAGAAATGGAGTGTACTCGAGAGAGAAACAACTTATCTAGATGTTTTAAAAAACCAAACCCTGATGCACATGCTGGTTACAAAAAGAAATGGAGTGTACTCGTTATCGCTATCATCATTCACAGCTTGCTTGTCCGCGGGCACAGCCCGTGGGCGTGGCTGGCTGCATCTTTTCACTCCCCAAAGTCAGCTCATCAGCTCATTTTAAATTGTAATTGTAATCTAACGATCGCAAGATGTTTCTCTCTCGGGCCGCATGCACACGTACGCCACGGGGGCTGACCTCGCAGCTGCGCTACGAGCAGCGAGCGCTACGAGCGATCGAGGCGATCCAGGCTAGAGTTCGCTGGAAGCTAGGCAGAGCCAGAGGCAGAGCACTGGCTCGCGTTCCGGACGGACGACGGAGACGCCCCCTTTGCCCTTGGATAGGCAGCAACAACCAGACAGCAGGTCGCAGACACGCCGTGGCTTTGGCGTCGGATCGACGACATGACCGGAGGCGGCTGCTACTGCTACCTGGGGCCTGTCGGCCGCTAGCGGCGAGTGGCGGCACCAAACCATTGGATTGTGTGTGCTCCACAGCTGTGGAGGACGCTGCGCGTTCGTGCGGCCGAGGACGGATCGGAACCCCCCTGCGGCCCGGCGGACCCCTAGGCCGTGCGGACAGCGATACAAACGCTGCGATAGCGAGGGGGTGACTGACTGCTGACAGGCAGGCGGACAGCTCCATGGACGGCCGGCACGCTGCAAAGCAACGCACGACGGCGCGGCCACTAAAGCTGTCACGTATCGGCGTTTCTTGTTTGGTCACCCTGCACGGCTGCACTGTATAACAACTCAGATCCCTCTCGATTCAATTCCTCTGCTTCACACAAACCCCACCGAGCTGCGAGCAGGCATTACGCTAATGCTGCACCATATATCCTCCTGCAGGGCCCAGCAGGCATTAGCATTTACAGTACCAGCAAATAAAGGTGAGGATCAGAGTGAATGATTAGCGTGGCCAATGCAACCGACCTGACCGACCCCACATGCAGATGCTGATGCGGCAACGTACGCCAAAACGTGCGGTTCGGGGGGCCATGGCAGGCTCGGCGGCGGGCAAGCAAGCAAAGCAAGGAATCGAGACCGAGAATACATGGCCATGGCATGATGGCGTGACGGGGCCACGGCCGAGCCAGTGGGACACCCCTCAATTCGCCGGCCGGCACGTCCGCCGGAAGCGACCAGACCACCATCACCACGGCAAATGGCACGGCACCGGCCGACCTCGCAATTGCATGGAAATGGAACGGACGGGTGCGCCACCATTCGGATTTCGGCAGCATCTTGACGCCTAAGCATCCGTCCACTCTGATTCTGGCCGATCCGGCCACCACTTTCCTTTTCCTCCCAATGATGACGGGCGGCCCTGGCCCTGGTGCTCCGTCGTCATCGTCGAATGCAAGAAAAAAAAGATGCAGCTTGCAGTTTAGGGATCCGATTCGATCGGTTCGATCCGGCGGATCGAATCGGAGACGTAGAACAAGACTAGACTGGGATGCCGACCGCGGCAAAAATCTCTCGTTTTTTACGTTAAAATCTTCGAGGGCCCCCGCCCCGCCCCGGCTCGAATTTGAAATTCGAGGAGACTTTGACTGCCGAACGCACACTGAAATTTCGCTCGCGTCCCGGTCGTTTGCCCTTGCTAGCTAGCATCCACACTGCTGATCCCATTGGCGGCCATCGCTTTCGCACAGATCTCCTCCCGTCAGCACATACAGTGTGTTTAGCTCTCCCTTCCCCCCTTGAATCAGTAGTAGCACTAGTCACTAAAACGTCCTAATGTTTCATCAAAAAAAATAAAACGTCCTAATAATTCAACCAAATTAATCCCAAAATAAACAAAAGCTCGAGCTGAGCAACAACACATCACACACCAACAAGTGCACAGCTTTCACAAAGGCAGGAAGAGGGAGGATGAACACGAGTCGATCCGTGTTATATAGGGAAATCTGGGAGTGGATTGATTAGTGCATGGTAATGATGATGATGATGATGACAGTGCGTGCATGGTGGTCTAAAGAGGAGGGAGGAAGAAGAAGATGGAAAGAGAAGGAAGGCCGGGCCAGGGCATGCACGATCGCACCGGCCATGGGAAAGATAAGGGATGATTAAGACTGAAGAGCCCCCACCACCACCCGCTCTTTTTCAGTTGCTGTTGCCCAAGCTGATGGTGATCGATGCCTGTCAGGGCCCATCTCTCTCTCTCTCGCTCTCGAGTTGGTCAGGTTTTCAAATTTGAATTTGAAAGTGATGTGTATGCGCGTCTCTAGTTTATTTGAGGCTGGGCCATTTCTCAGTTCTTGTGGAGCAGTACATATACATGTTCAAAGTGTACCACCGTTCCAGACTGATAATCACCACTGATTTTGATCGAGTTTGCTATATGTTCTTCCCTTTTGGACGCATGTACAGTAGTGGTTTTATTTGTTTGTTTAGGTGCTGGTAGATGGTAGTGGTAGCAATAGCAAGTCTTGGCTTTTATCACCCCAACAAAAAGGGGTGCTTATTAAAAACTTGTTTGAAAAGCTATCACAGGCTTACTGCAGCAGGCAGCATCAGGCTTTCTGGAATGCATGGCTGGCTTTTTAAACAAGAATCCTCCCTGCTGATCACTCTCTCACCCAACCTGAAGGCACAACTGGCACACGAAAAAAGTGCTGTTTGGGTAAATAAAAATAATTCACAAAACGTGTCATGAAGAAGCACTGAAGTTTTGGTTGTTTCAGACCTTTTGTATGTAAAAGGAAAAAAAAAAGGATTTCAGATGATCAAGTTGACATTATATGAAATGATGCCTCCAGTTCCTACTTATTAGCTAGGTGCTGTCACTAACAATGACACTTGTTGCCTGAAACATTTGTTGGTCTCGAACTATTATTGAATTACTACAGTTGGACCGAATTCCATAATCCACACCACTGATTGAGGTCAGTGGATCAGATATCCTGATCAGTGAGCTTAATCTAACCACATATTCATAGGTTATTCGTTCTTGGGTGGTTCCAACTAAATAAATTATCATTTGCACCACGAAAGCATCGTTTGTTATTTTCCGCATCGGTCATCAAGTGGTATTTAGTTTAGGAGAAGCAAGGAATAAAGCAGAGAGAGAAGGAGAGCATCAAAGAAAGCCACCTCTGTTGAACTGGACTGTACGGAAGGGAACCAAACTTGGGTGGTTAGGGTTCAAGCTTCAACTTTGCTACATTGTTTATACTAATTAACAAATCCCTCATTAGGAATGCTTTAGTTTAACAAATGCATGGACAGGGAGTGCCATCTGTTCTTAATAAGAATAACAACGGAGCAAGTACGTACATGAATGCTCGTTTTTTTTCTAGCGGATTTTAGTATAACTACTCACATTTTTCCTAGAATTTTCACTAGAGTAGAACACATTTGTAGTCGATAACACATATCAATGGCGTATAATCAACCCTCGCTAACTTTGATAATGTACAATATTTTTGTTCTGAAAAAAGCAGAGATATCGGGATTAATTAAGTAGAAGCCCGCTTGAGTAGATTCTATTTAATGCGGAGAGCTATAATCAGCCGCGGTGTAAAATAAATACCACGGCGTAGGTCAATTTGGACCCGCTTGTGTAGTTCTATTATGCGCTTATTCAAAACCTTTGTAATTAGCAGATTTCCATCGGTTCACCGTAACTAATGCCAATGAATCGGTTTTTCCACGGGGCTCATATTGAAACCCACCGTGAGCAACCTAAAATAAAGTAAATGATGACCATAGAAGTAATATATGCAAAATCACATTAGCTATAGTCTAAACTCTAAAACATCTCTGACATAGATATCGGTGCCATACAATTAAGTTCTGACAATGCCAAACATAGCAGCAACATCTAATAATCATAGTGATTTTAGAGGTTGCAGTCGCAAGTTCTCTGTATGGTCTACAAGTTCTCTGTATTGTGGTTTGGCGTATGTCGATGCCTTATCAAAATACTTCCCTTTCAAGTGAACCACCTCTCCCATGAAGAACCGGCAAAACTCCTCACGAATGTGCCCGAGCTCTTCATTTGTTATAGAAAAGTACAGTAAGTTGCAATCGGTAATGCAAAGAGCAACACAGCAAAAGGTTCATTTGGAAGTTCTATATGCCTTACAATTAATCTATAAACCACATTAGAAGTTGTATCTCCATACAAACTGTCCACCTCATCAACAACCGGTAATCAGATGCGTATAGTCTAGTAGCACGTAGTACGTGTAACTATGACATACACGTCAGCGAGGTACATATATAATCATCCACTAACATGTTTGAGGTCATCCACATCAGTGTGTCACACTGAAAGAGTTGAATAGCCGGCAACTTATTGACTCAAACAGTTTGTGTGCCGGGTTTGTCTATTGCCCATGTACATCTGACATTATTTTAGTTTATTCTTTGGTATAAGTAGTCACCTCGTATAATCCAACCAGAGAGAGAGTCCAATGCTCTCAAAATGTATACATACCGACATAGTACACATCTGGTATTCTGATATGCCGGAAGGCAACGTTGTTCTTCCCTTGTCCAGGCAGGGTACGATCTGATGGATCGATCTGATATTCTCATCCGCGCGCCTTTGGCAAAAGCCAAGCAAGGAACAAATAAAAGCCAAGAACTCATCATCAGCAACAGCATTGGCGCTTCTCCAACAAGCTGCTCACCGCCGAGAGCACACACACAGACAGACAGCTTGTAAAAAATGCAACGCCCCGCCCGTTGGGCTTGCGTCGTCGTGGGATTCCGCTAATCCCTCCCACCCACGTGATTTGGACAGCGGCGCAGGGCGGGGGAATCGATCGATTTCCTCCACATCGGTCGGTCGGATGTGCGTCGGCAGGTGGGTCTCATCGTCGCCCGCGGGAACGGATGCACGCTGGAAGACAGGCAGGTCGCCATCGGACGGAGACGGACAGGGCAGGGGCCGGGGCCGGGGGCGAGACGTGCGTGACGGCGACGGCTCGGCGGGCGCGGTCGGCGGCAGTGTTGCCCTCGGCGGCATGGCGGCGTAGTATCCCCTCGCAATCTACAGTAGCCAGCCACCGTAGCCATCGCTCTTAGTCTGTGTGAGATGCACAGCACTCAGCACGTAACGTTTAATTTCCCTGGATCGACTAAGTTTTCAGAGGATGTGGAGAAAAGCGACGCCATGCATGGACATGGACCGCATTTATAACTTGTACTAGCACAGGACAGGCCCGCGCGCGCTCCAGGGTCGTCGTCGTCGCAATACGCGTAGCGTAGCGTCGTCGCCGCTCACATATCACTCTTTATCGTAACGTATTATCGTTGACACGTACGTACGAGCTAGCCTAGGCTGCCTCGCTGTGCTGTACGTGATGGCGGCAGCCTCGTGCGTGGTCCTGATCCGCCGCGAGGACACGAGGAGGCCCGGCCAGGTGACGTCGACCGCTTGCTTGGTGGGCGGCGGGCGCTGGGCTCGGCATGCACAGCGACAACAAGGAAGGGTCTGGAAGCCAAACAAATCCGCGCCGCGCAGCGCAGCGCACGCACTTTTGCCCCTTATTCCTCACAGGAAAAAAGGCCAGGCCAGGCAGGTCCACTCTACCCGTCCGTCCTTGCGACACGACCCTATCCATGACTATTTCTTGTAGAGACTCCTCTTGTCCTACTCTTGCTTGCTCTTCTGGGTCCGTCCTGCTAAACCAAAGCATTAGTACCTTTCTTTTAACTGTTTCGTACTATACGTACAAGTACTCCTACTACGAGGCGAGGACCAACGGTTGGGTAAAAGACATGATGCTTTCCTCCCACCTGCTCTACTCTGCGTCTTTGGAAGCACTGTTGGGCTTTGACCACCCTTGGGCTGATCTGGATCGGGCAGGTGCCTCATCATCGTTCATCGATCTAGGAAATGCATTGTTTACACAAGGAGTTGACCTGCCACACTGCCGGTGCCAGGAGGGCCGACCGTGCCCACGCTCCCGCGCCGCCGGCTCCCATGGCCAGCCAGGCTTTGGCCGGATCGATCGGGATCATCGGGGTCGTGGAACTGGAGCACCTGCGCCCACGGGCGTCGTCAGTTCCGGACATTTCTCAAGGCAACCAACCAACGGTGCCTGCCGACGCTCCAAACTGGAAATAAAGCCGGGGGTAATCGTATCGTAATCCACACGGACTGGCCAAAAGGCAACGGGAGCTGGAATGATTACACGGAGCCGGAGGGAGCAGCGCAGGTCCGGTCCAGCGGCGAATGAGGATGCCGGGGCATGGCGCACCGCGCACGCCGCACGGCCAGCACACCAATACGTTGGGTGTGTGGTCGGTCCAGTGGGTTGGAATTGGATTGGATCCGTCCCTTTCCTTTACCTTGGTCGTCGCAGTCACACCTACAGTGCAGCGGACAATGTCCAATTTCGTGGAGTGTCAGTGTGCCACTCAACGTTTTGTCAATTAAACCATTTTTTCTACTTCTCTGGCGTAGTAGTAGCATTTTTGGGAGCTCAAAAGGTGGAAAACGTAGGAAGAGTACGTCGCAATCCTAAGACTCTTGATAATGCAAATGGATAGTCAAGATCATGTGAATTGTCTTTCTTTTTTTTTTTTTTCCTTATAGTAAGCCAGCCTCCTAAGAATCAGGCCCTGTTTGGATTTTGTTACCGAATTTTTTGTGTTCCAAAGAAGGGTTATTTTCCTTTTTATTCATAGAAATAAAAATGACGAAGTGAACTTGTATTAAACACATAAATGTTCGATCACCAAACTTTTACTACTTCATTCACTTATGCTCACTGTATTTATATGTATATATATATACTTAATCTTAATGTATCTACATATTTATATTTATATATATACGTGACAAATCACATCTTGGGGAAATATGATCTTGTTCCAAAAAAAATGATCACATACCCTCTGGCGCCGCACCGCTGGCCTCCCCTCCCCCATAAATAGCCGCGAACCAGCTTCCACTGCGCTCTCGGTCGCCTCCTCTCCTCCCCATTACTGACGCCGCGACGCCGACACCGTCCCTCCACCACCTCCTCCGCCGCCGCCCCTGCCAGCACCCACCCACCGGGCCACGCCATGTCATACGGCAACGCCTCGCGGCACCGCGGCGGGGGCATGCCCGCCACGACGGTGCTCGCGGCGAAGGTGGCCCTGGCGTCCGCGGCGCTGGCGTTGGCCGCGTCCCTGGCGCGCCTCGCCGTCCCGCGCCTCGTGTCCGTGGCCGGCGCCGTGCTGCCGCGCGCCTGGGCCGTCGCGCGCCTCTGGCTCGTCCCGCCCTACCTCTTCGTCACCGTGCACCTCATCATCCTCGTCATCTGGAAGCTCTCCGACCACAGCAGGCACCTCCACCAGGCCCCGCACAAGGACCCATGGCCGGCCGCCGCTGTCCATGTCCACGGCCACGCCGCGGAGGTGGCCAACGCACCGGCAGTCAAGGCCAAGGAGGAGGACTTTGGGTCGCTGGCTGGGTACGGCGAGCCCCTGCAAGCCGAGTTGTTCTCCCCGGACTCCGGCGGCGGCGAGTCCTGCGTCACCACGGAGTCCGACGAGGACGCCTCTTCTTCGCCTTCCCCGTCGTCCTACGCCGCGGACGTGCGGCGTAGCCTGGCGCCGGCGCAGGACCGCGCGGTCCGCCTGGAGCGGGAGCCCTCGCTGCCGTCGCAGCAGGTTGTGGACGCCGACGGCGACGACGACCTGGACGCCACGTGGAACGCCATCATGCAGAAGACGCGCCCCGCTGCTTCCCCTCCACCGCAGCAGCAGCAGCAGCAGCAATCGCCGCCGAAGCAGCGGCCGCCGCGGACGCCGAGGGCCCGGGACCCGTCGGTCGGCGCGGAGGAGATGAACCGCCGGTTCGACGACTTCATCAAGAAGAACCGCAACTCCTTCGGCCGGCAATAGGCGCCCTCCGATCCGACCCAGCCTCCCCGCCGCCGCCGCCGCCGTTCGATACGTATATAGTACAAGACACATGCTTCTTTGGTTTTTCATCTTGGTGTGCCGCCGAAGAGATCGCCGGCCGGAGCGGAGGGAGGCGGGTCATTCGAATCGCCATGCTTAGGTAGGTAAATCAAATCATATATATGCTACGTACGTAGTAATTTGTGAAAGTGAAACAGTAAAAAAAGATGTGTTCTTGATCAAGATTAGTCGGCTGCTGCTTGATTAGCCGTGATGAGTTGTCGTTTGCGTGTCCGGAGGTTGGCGACGGCTGCTTTCCGTAACAAAGCAAGAAATTGGTCGGCTTCTGCGCTAGCAGTCCGGTCCACTTGTTTCATCTTTCCCTTTCGGTGCCACCAAGATCTAACTGTAGATGCATGCTTGCTTAGTGCTGCTCTGGATGGATATTTCTTTTCTGCGAGTTCAAACGAACCACTAATGCCAGTCAATCAAAAAAGTATCCTCTGACCAAGGTGTAGTCTGAACCTCTGAATTTTCAGTGCCAACACTAATGTTTTCAGTAAAATATGACATAACAGCGATTCTAATTCTAATCACACAAAGTCATGCAAGTCACTGGGTGGAGACTAGACTTCCATGTCCCCTGCCTGATTGCGCTAAAACAAGATGCCTGCAGTCAAATTTCGCCATGAACAAGCGGCCAAAACACTGGAACTGACGAATTTGTTTCGACCCTTTCAGGGATTTGCAGGCTGCGAAGGTTCTGGATGGATTATTGGATGGTGGTGATGTGCAGAGTAGCTAGATGAACTTAATGCGCTGAAATGATGGTTTGGGTTGGTACCTGGCTGTTAGGTTCTCCTTTTCAGTTGTTGCCCTTGCTGGCCTGGCATTTCTTCTAGCTTTCCACTTTCTTTTTCTTTCTGCTACAGCTCTTTTACTGATTATAACTGTGCTAATTGTCCAAGTTCATATTATATAAAAAATTATATAGTATATGGTGCTAATACTGGTGAAGTAGTGGGTGTGCCTGTGATTACTGATCACACATAAACTGTTGCTGCCACATGGGTCTGTGTTTGTGTGAGTGTGGGGGAGGGAGATCCACAGGTCAATGGCCATGCCACCACCTTGTTCCATGATTCTTCCTTATTTTTCATGGAATGGTCAGTAGATGCCTCCCTCTTCTATGTTGCTACAACCTATACAGTGAGCAATTCTTGACAGCAGAACTTAAGTGCATGTGCTACTGTTGGTTAAAGAACACAAACATCACATATTCACATATGCATCATGTGCAGATGACAAGTCACAGCTATTATCAGGATTCAGGAAAGGTTTTGTTTTGCCCCTGCACGTTGCAGCTCCTCACACACACTGTTCCTCTTCTACCCTCCTCCCATGTGTAACGAAACGGCTAACGACAAACCAATCATCGTGGTCAAAAAAATCATCGAGATGCAATGAATCGGAGACTCCTTTCTTGAATTGTAAATGCTGCAAATAAACCAGATTTGGCAACCAACTTGGTTCAGTCCCTGTTGGTTGGGCGCAGGCATGATGCCTCCTAGAGAACATTTTCAGCTTCCAGATTGTGTGCAGTTTTGCTTTCAGGCATGAGAAACAGTGACAGTACGTATGCCTACTTTGCTGTGAAAAACTCTGCAGTTTTGCTTTCAGTGACATTCTATGCAGAATCAGTTCCTGAGGAGTACAAACCAGCACCACTTGACGTCATGTTCGAGTACTAAATTCAAAATTTTTGAATGGTTTCGAGAGTTCTAACTAGGCGATAAGTTACTTGCCTTCTGATAATTATACCTGAATATCAAAGGATATGCTTGTGTCGTATTCGTACATGGCCAATTCTATCTGAAGTGAACTTTGTGGAGATGAGACTGAAGTGGAGTGTGTCCCCCTTGTGCTCCTGAAAGTGGCATCCGAACTGCTTCAACAATCAACAGGATGCATGGCTCTTCACATCGCACTACTGCGAAAAAAGGGCCATATACTGAACCATCCCTTCTACTAATCGTCTACCCACGATTGTGATCCGGCCGGTGAAGCAGGGAAGTGCAGGGCAGGGCATCGCGTTGCTTTGCGTGAAAGGCAGCACCGGCAAGTCCCAAAAAAACAACCCCTCGGCTCTATCGCAATTTCGAAAGCGCATTTCAGAGTTTTATCCTCGTCACCCACAGTCAACTTATCCATCAGAGCTGAGATCTGTATGGTGGATTGTTTCCTCTGCAGCTTCCCTAGCCTGCACAATATTATGGGCTTGCATCCATCTCAACATCAAAAGGGGGTGGCTAGATGCACTTAAATTTGAAAAGGCTAGCTACAGTACACCCCTGGGTGTGATTGTGAGTTGCTAGTTTCCTACTACCTCTGGACAAGAGATGTCACCAAAGCTGTGATGGCCATGCAGGATCAATGCAACTTCAGACATCCCATCTGGCAGCAACACTTGTGCCATTGGCTGCCTTGTCGTTTAAAAGACTAACCTTTTTTTCACTTTAGTCCATCACATCACATTAAATACACCAAAAAACATATGTTTAGAGTATTAAATGTAGGTAAAAAAATAACTAATTATTTGTGTTTAGATGTACAATTAGCGATTCTTTTTGTTGGATCCATGGTAGGATTCGATATTTACCACTAACAAACGAAGGGTGGCCATGGTACGATGTGACATTTGGTTACAATTTTTGTCTAAACAAGGCCCTAGTCCCTCCGTTATTTGAGTTTGTCCCCGGAATCTTTTTGGCACTTTGCCTTATTCAAAATTTGATATAATTTATTTTGTTACGACTCATTTTATCAATGAAGATACTTGAATATTGATTAATTTATTTTATGATTTGCATAAATATTTTGAATAAAACACCAAACATGAAGTTCAAAAAAAAAAACTGACGACGAACTCCTGAGGAGGGAGTAGGGTCTTAGCACCTCCTCCCTAGGCTTCAATTATGGAACCTAAACTATCCATGAACAGGGTCTAATCACCACTTCCACTGACCCTGCAACAGCACCAGGGTATTGTACGGTTGTGGTGGTTATGGTGACAGGGCAACAACCACCACCTCTCCATCTCCATGGAGTACTTGCATGCAGAAAGAACAATTTCTTCATGCATGGACGATGGCTTGAAGTTTCTTCTTCACCTGTGGCCTGTGTGGTCCTCATGCCACTCACCAGTCACCACACACAAGTGTATTTTTGTTGTATGTACACTACATAAGTATATAGGAGTATTGGTATATGCTGATCATGATCACCACAATATAAATGGCTTGGTACTTTGCCGTGCCTGTTGTATATGTGCTTGCCGCGCCTATCCTATCCGGCTGAAAGAGACGGGCGCGGCGAAGTGCAGCGAACGACAACGCCGGGCACGAGGTGTGTGAGTCCATGTACATGAGCAATGGTGGACGCATCGGGACACAGCAGCAAAGGGGTGACGTGAGGTGAGGTTGCTGAGAGGAATCGGCAAAAGCGCCGTCGCCGCCGGCCCCCACCACCGCCGGCCTAGCTATAGGCTTGTCGCCGTCGACGTCCCCGGAGTAACAATCACGGTGGCCCGTAGCCGTCAGCAGCGACAGACATCCGTCTTCCGCTCGTGAGCAACTGAGCACTATTCAATGCGTCTCTCTAGCTGTCGGATCAGAACGAACGAAGGTTAATATATCTCATTCTCAGGGACAGGAAACTGTTAAAAATGGCACAAGATGAAGGCTTTACTGCCATTATTTCAGCTCTTCCTGCACATTCTCGAAATGTTAAAAAACAGCAATAATGCTGGGTGAGTTTTTGGTGCTATTGTCGTACGTACGTTTGGTAGGCGTAGGCCGGGTTGTCGTTGTCAGGTCAGGTTTGTGTTTTTTTTTTTTTTTTTTTTGACAGAGAGAAAGCCAGGTTTGTGTGATGGTACATGATGGCGTACTTGTCAGGCTGATAGTACCTGGATTAGATTCGGATCACCAAGCAAGTGTCAGATTTTTCTTCGGCTCCACCAGCTCTTAATTAACAGCTAGTCAGGCGCCCTGGTCAAATGCAATGCAAGGGGCTGATGATATATAGGGGGTACCATAACTGTAAGAGCTCATTGTTTCTTTTGTGAGCTTTGCTGGGACTTGGGTCACTGTACATAGTCTGTGTAAACTGTCAGCAGATTAGTTGGCCATGGAGGAGGAATAATCAGTTGGAGCATTGAAGATATAGTGACAGCGCATATATACTGCATTAAGGAATAATCAGCTAGGAAAGTTGGGTATATATGTTTTATCAGAAAGTGTTGGTCTTTAACTTAGTTTTATTCCTACTATTGAACAAGGATAAACCTTCTTCACTCACTCAGGTGTCTCATTGAACAGTTTAATTAATTTTCATGTACTACATAGTTAGCTAGCCTTTTTGTAGGCCAACTAGTTTTCCAGGAAAAAAATAAAGCAAACTAAAATAATACAACTCCACATTTCCCTTATTAGAAAGATGACAACAACAACACACACACATGATTGGGTCTGATCATAGTAGATACTACTGCAGGAGTAGGTGCGTAGTCTCTACTCTCTAGGTTATGTGGGATAGATTATAGCTCCAGGGACTGATGAGCATGCTCTACAATGCTATCCCATGTCCTCCCATGATACTTTTCATTCCGTGCTACTGCACCTATGTGTCTCGTGTTCAAATATAGGTCGTGTTTAGGTCACAACAACTTGATCTACATCTCACTAGAAGTCTAGAACATTAGCCCCTTCCTGCTGAACCGAAAAGATTAAACATACTACACAGCTACTAATAGGTCCAATCACAACATTAGCTGGCTGTCCTGAATAGTGAGCCGACTTGATGCCTTCACCAATAACCCATGTGCTTGTCGACTTGTCTGACATGAAAACTTCCACTGCTCAATTGCTTTTCAGGACCATCCCGTGTCGTTGCTTCAGGAGGCGCGAGAGCAAGAACACCTCTGTGACCTTGGCGCTGGCAGGAGCTAGAACTCTAGGTTTGTTACAGGGACACTGAGCGGCAGAGGCGTTCAAGTAAATCACACCCAACCATGGAATTGACATGTAATTGGACAGCTTTCTGTCTATCAGTGAAAAAAAAAAAAAAGGCAACAACTTCAGAGAAACAAAAACAAATATATATCTACGGCCGGCGCCACAGGGACCAAAATTATTAAGAAGACGGCACAACGCCCATGACTTGTTTCTCACCGAATTATCCAAACGCGAAATATGTACAGGTACCAAGCAAAATTCATTTATCTCAACCTACATGTAACAGCATAGTTGCCAACAACAAGGGAAACAGTACAGTACAGGCCTAGGCAGGTTCAACGGGAATTCAGTTTCGATGATACAACCTCCATCACAACAGTTTCCTTGGCTCCAGGTTCATCGAAGCGGCTATTCCCGGTGTGCTCCTGCACGGCAACAGCCTACACCATACATTTCTGATTTTTTTTCTTCTGACGCTCAGATTCAGGTACGAAGCTCCAACCATCTAAAAGATAACCCTCTTGGTTGAAGGACTGACGGAGAAGCCACACTCTTCTCTGGGGTTGCCTGCCTCGATGCACTCGCATTTTGGAAAGTAACTCGTGATGTGCTGCTCAGCCTTCACCGCACGGGCAACCTTAGCACAGAGAGGAGAGAGACATGAGAAGATAGAACATAGAACAGAGCTGTCAGGAAAAGAAAATGAGAGAATACATACATACTACTCCTTACAATGGAAAGTAACTCTTGATATGATTAGAGGTGTCAGGATGCAAGATGGATATGATATTATGATCAGAGGAAGAATACTACTCCATAGAATTTAGCTGACAGAATAAGGAAGTGGGTAATATAACTTTTACATACATATATGCCAGATTTCTTGTTCCTGTAAACGATTAGGATGTCCTTAGCTCGAAGTCCATGCGTTCTAACAAATTCACCTGAGAATAGGACATGCAATTTGTTGACATCTATACAGAACTCCAAGTTCAGAATTACTTTACTCTATGATCAACTTACCAGTAGATTCCAAGATATACATCCTACTCTTATTATTAGGCCAGTACCTGAAAGAAAATATATTGCATCAGCATGATAAAATTGAGTTGCCGGGCAACAGGCAGATATATCAATACTCAAAGCTGAGGCTTGCGCTATGTAAGCGTTTTAGTTTTTGATATCCGGAGAAATTACAGGCAAATGTTAACTCTAAACTGACGATCATCAGAAACTCTGACATGTGAGCAACCAATAGTAGTACAATAGTGAAGATACCTGTACTTAAACTTCCATACAGCTGGGAGCTCAAAATCGTCCATTTCCAGCATCAGGCCATCCTTATCTTCCAAGATTGGAAGGTTAGGCTCTGCATCTTTCTACAGAAATCAGAAAAAGGTGAAATTGCAAGATGACTTACAGCTCACAGTTAAAAACTTACTTGAATTATAGCCAGGGTGTGGGTGTGTGCTTGAAATATAATGTAGAACACAGCGAACATACCAGAGAGTAAAGCCCAATTAACAGGATATGCAAGTGCAAGTATCTACCTTTGGCAGCACAATTCTTCCAATGTTTCCAACATCACTGTTCGTCAAGTCCTTGCGCAAGACCATACGGTAATCTTGACAGTTGACCTTCTGCATGTAACAGATTGGCATATATGAGAAAAAAAAAAGGACTTAGTTCAAGAGGAAGCCACCAAATATGATGATTGTTTAAGTGGTCGCAATGAATTTTGGCATACCAGTAATACCTACTAGAGATTGATACCTTCTATAGTACATTTTAGCTACTTACTCCCTTCCAAATTGTAAGTTGTTTTGGTTTTTTCAGATTCATAGTTCTTACTAAGTATCTAGACATAGTGTATATCTAGATGCGTAGCAAAAACAATCTATCTAGAAAAGTCAAAACGACTTAATTTGGAACATATGGAACACCTAAAATCATGCTTATCCATCTAAAAACACTATTTTTTTCTGCTCATAGCCATAAGTTCACCTGGTTTGAATATTCTTTTACAACAAATTTTTAATGTAGAATCAACTAGTTCAAAATTTTGAATTCATTTCCCTCAGTCCTAAAATAATAACAAATAATTGTCTTTACACCTAAGCAATTAATGAGTAAAATTATTTTCTGAACTTAAATAATGTGTTGACCCTGAATGGAAAATACTAATAATATCAAGAAAACACATCATGATGTATTAAAAAGAAAACATACTATTTTATTTGTAACGTTAATATGATCATTGCCCTGTTTTTAGGTCTTCCATCTCCACAGCCGGAGTGTTATCCAGTTCCTCGCTATTGTTGCTTTCGTTATCCCCACCTCCAAAGACTCTTGAAGTGTTCTGGAGAATCATGACACTATAACTGCTCATATGAACCAAAAAAAAAAAAACATTTTCATCACCCTGAAAGAGTCATAATGTTACCTCTATGTTGTTGGTTTCCTCGAGGATTGGAGTGGAAGTGTAGTTAGTTGAGCTTGGAGACATAAGTTGAAAAGGAGAGGTAGGTGTCACTGATGGGCCCATGTTAAAGCTATTTGAAAAAACTGCACCTGCGCACCACCAAATGATAAGTAATGAATTCGAAGCAACATGGTACATTTCTCCTTTTATTTCAAACCATATATAGCTGCATGATATACATATATTTTTGTCAACAAAATGCAAGGTTTAGAGACTAGGCTTCTGTATTAGTATCTCATCACATATTTATGAAACATGCACTCGGATGCATTGGAAAAAAATTCTTTGGTTGCTGGGGATGTTTATAAATTAATCATAATGTAACCCCCTCACTTTCTATTGCAAGTAAATTAAATGATCCTTGTTCTCAAAGGAAAATAAAATAAATCTATCTAGCTGTTTCTAGATTTCAGTAAAGAACAAGGCGTGGAACGTTTTCGACTTTCGAGCGGAACTAATTTTGAAATCGAGGCTGTTTAGAAATTATAATCAGAGTATATATATAAATACCCTCCCCAGCAGCACCAACCCACCCACCCCCAAAACAGCAACTGATCGAAACTTCTCATGGGCCTCCCTTTACATTCTTACAACCCATAGCCTTATGTAATACTCCATGCTATGCATGTAATTACCTATGAATTAAGCTCCTTGATCTAATGGAGTCCAAACCATTACTCTAACTTCTTGAACCATAAAGATAACCCTACCAGACCATTTCATTTATGTTTTTTAAACCGGCAACTTTCAATAAAAAAAATAAAGAAGCATGGCGCAAAGTACTCCCTCCTTTCTAATTTGTAAACGATTCTTACTTTTCTAGATACCTTGCTTTTACTATGCATATACACATAGTAGTTAGGTCCGTAGCAAAAGCGATGTATTTAGAAAAGCCAGAACGACTTATCATTTCGAACGGTTCTTACAAAAGTTTGTGGATGGAAAACTTGCATAGCAGTTAGAAGAGAGGTGAGCAGTTTTTCTAAAATTTCTGCATGTCCTAGTGGGCTTGCATTTACCAAAAAAGGCTAATGAATCTCTACCTTTACATTTGGAAGACTAAGGTTGTTGATACGTCTAGGATTGGAGTTTTAGAAGAAATCTCCACCATTAGAGCCATTGCCTTCTGTAATGTGTTCTCCCACCCCACCATGGCACCTCACCATGTCCGGGAGTGTGGTCGTGTAACTCTATTGGATTTTCTCCAACTTCTCTTAATGAAGAATGAGCTAAGCTCGGTTTCGAAGAAAAAGAAGGAATCTCCTAGGATAAAAAGACCAATATGCCCCTATTTGATATATATCACTACCGCTATAATGATAATGCGACAAACTATTTCTACTTCAAACATCTTCGCTCATAACATACGTTTTCCTTCAAGTTCTCATGAGTTAAAGCAAATCCTTAAGATAGGGTCCCTCCACTCCAAAATAACAGAGTGTCAAAATCCTTATATGGGTTTTGCATCTATGGAGGCTCCACAAGTCAAGCTACTGCCACTCAATAAGAATATTGAGCTAGTTAATTTTGAATCAAGGTAAATCATCTCATTAGATAAAATTGTCTTGTTGTGATCTGGGATTTGCTTTGTTAATTTGTTAGAGGTTTCGCTAAATCCAACAATCTCTAATAAGGATGAAACGATATTAATGAATACAAGCAAGCAAAATACTACCTCATACCTCCTTTCTTTATCTACATCATGGCTCCAAGCAAGGGCAACGGATCCGTATAGGGCAACGTGGCACGCCAGAACAAGAAATCAATTATTTCTATCAGTTATTCATTGTATTTATACCGCAGGCCCAACTCTATGCATCCAAAGACATGCCACAAGCTAGCCCCACCCCCCTAATTTTTCTCTAGCTTCTGGTTGGCTCTGAGGTCCTCTAATTGACTAGCCCCACACAACTTAGAAACAATCCACCAGTGACCAGTCCACTACACAAAACAAACTCGTGCAGATATTCCATTTTTAAGACCCAAATGTACATGCGCATATATATACATACCTGACTCTTTTTCATGTTTGTTGCTATGAATGGAAGGAGATTGGAGCATATTCATTGTTGCAGGAGCATAATCAGTGTTGTAAGGCCTCTGCAAGTAAGTAGTAGTCCATGTATGGGCGGTGTACGGGGATATATTCTGATGCAATAATCCATTGTTGTTGATATTGTTGCTCCCGTTGGCAAAACCAGTGGCATGAGCCAAGGACACGAGTGCATTGCTGTGCGCTCCCCAGTTTGCAAAACCCCTTGCTGCTGCTGTGTGCTGCAACGATGCAGTGTTGCCATATGGAGAATAATCCTGGTAACATCCTGAAAAATATGGGAGCAAAAGCTCAATTAGATGTTTAATTTACATAGAAAATGATGAAGAGTGAAGAAGAAGATGAAGTAGCAAGATTTGATAAGTGTAACATAGCAAAGATGGTGAAGAACGACATAATCCCCCTGCAGAAAGAGGATGCTAATCATATATAGGAGTACATAACATACATATGGTTATCTGTCATCAGATAGATAAAAAAACACTATGGATGCCTAGCTAGAAATGGTAATCATAACTATGCCTAGCTAGAAATGGTAACTTGTTGAAAGAAACTTTTTCTCAGTGATCAGCCACCTGAAGTGAGATTAAAATGTCAAATGGCAAGAAGTGTGTAAAAATGACCCTGAACCCGTAGAGCAGATAACTTAACTTTATGCGACGATGAAATACAGCTTGGCAATCATAAGGTTTTGTCAAAACCGGGATGGGAGCTAATCATGACGAGACCATAAAACTAACCCGCTAATATAACAACCGAGACAGGATCCGATCGCCCCACATCTAGCGCGAGCCGACACACAGATCCGAGAGTGCACATCAAAACCCTAGAAGCATCATCGAAGAAACCCTAACAAACTACAAGATCGATCACGGAGACTCCAACGCGTAATTCAGCATGCGCGTCGTCCGGGGTACTGACCGGTAGGCGGCAGCAGAGAGTGCAGGCGGTGGTCTGGCGGTGTGGTGAGTGGCTGCGGCGGCGGCACCGCGATCTGGGCGGAGTATGGGGTCTGTGACACCGGTCCGTGAACCGGCATTGCCACCGGCGCTGGGATCAGGCCGGCGGGGTACTGGTGGTGGAAGTGCTGCTGGTGCACGTTCGCGGATCCCGGGCCGGCCCGGTGCACGGAAGCCATCGTCATGAATGCCTGGTGCTGCTCGTGCGAAATGGCCCTGCCAAGGTCGGCGTGGCCTGCGCCGGCGGCGCCGGCGGACGAGCCCTTGGCGTTGGCCATGCGGAGCAGCGACGTCTGTGTATGGCGCCTGCAAGAGAAGGGAGGGAGGGATGGTGGCCGCAGCTGTGGCCTTGAAGAGGTCGTCTCTCTGTGGGTGCTGCCTGATTTATTTCAGGCTTTGGGGAATTTTCCGTTGTGAGATCGAGGACGGGGGTAAAATATCTTTCTTTGTGTGATAAAAAGAAAGAAAGCTGGCCTGCACTGCCAAACAAAACTATAAATGGAGTGGCAGCCGCAAAAATATAGCATCTGTCACGTGCTTACAAGAAAGTGATATACTGACTAGATTCTACCATAGTTTAGAGTTAAATCGTGTCATTGTGAATTTGCATGGGCAGAGTTACATGGTGGTCCTCTGCGGACCACCATGCGCCCGACGCATAAAGGCAAGTATGCACGTCCGAGTTAAATCATGTCATTATAACGCATAAAAGGCAAGTATGCACGTCTACGATCGTGAATACACCGCGCGCCCGTCCTGCACTTCTATGCTCCTTCCTATTTCTTCATACAACCGGCATGTGTGCGGGCGGTATGCCTTGTTGAGTTGTGCTTCAATTTGATACACCAAACGATAGTGGTGGCGGCAAGCACTGGACGACAAGCAGCGACGTACATGAATCATCTATAGAAAGTAGGTTCGTCTCAAAATCTTCATCCAATTAGCCCGCTCGTTTAGTCAGGTTTTCTTCTCTCTATTCCCATCTCTCCTTATAGCTAGAGAATAAGCAAATTACTAACCCAAGCAGAACACATCAACTATGAATAGGATAGTATTTTTTGTGACGGTTGATTATTAGAGTGGTACGTTTAAAAAAGTATTTTATTCTCTTGCATACTTATTGAAATATGAAGAGGGGTGATATTATCTCTCTTTTTCAAAAATATGCTAGCTCTAAATGTGATAGTGTTATGTTAGCTCTAAATGTGATAGATGGCATGACACACGAAACTATATATCTCAAAAGCATGGATAAGCATCTACACATCATAACTATTCAAACATACTTTGAGGTTCATGGTAAACAATAACAAGGAAGATCATGAATACAAGTGGTTTTATAAGTCATTGACAACTATATATATATAGTTATGGTCATGCATAAGTAATAGCAAAATAACACTATTATTCATTCTAAAAACTAATCAAGATATATATTATAATAACACTATTATATTGTGCATGAGTAGAGTTAACATACTTATGCTATTGTAAGATGTTACAATTGACGTACGAGGTTGATTCAAAAAAATTTTTGACGTACGAGGTGTTTTAGAGCACAAGGATAACACATACGGTTGAACATGGTGTTGGTAGTTTGACCATGGCTTGGTTGATTTGACCGAAGAATTGAATTAGGCTGACCTAACCATCACTAAACCAAGGCTAGTGGTTTAGTGCTCTGACTTCCATGTTGAGTTAGCCTCCTACAACTAACTAGTTGTATGGAGCCTTTAGGTCTAACCATAAAGCACATGATGTACCAGAGGTTCTATCCCAGAATTGATAGGGACAAACTCGGCAACAAACTGCTAAGGTGGTGGTTGCCAAATGTTCTGAAGAACGCCTAGAGGGAATCTAACCACACAATTTTTGCTAACTAAAATCTAGTGTATCCATGAATATTCTTTTCAAGAGCTCCAATAGAGGGTTTCAACTTTAGATTAGGAAGGAGGTAGAGACTAGAGATGGTTTACCACGAAAGTGAGTAATTTAAGCTTGCTATAGTGCCCTACATTGGTATAGAGGGGTGCTTGTGTAGAGCTTGGGCTTGTTCTTTTCGAACTTATAGAAACAAAGGGAGCTATTTAGATTATGGTCATGCTCCTAATCCTCTTACATGGTGAGTGAGGAGGAAGATTCCTAGGGGGAGGGGTGTCCTGGGAAGTCTCCATTTTCTCCCTTTTCTTGAGTGAAAGTAGTTAGAGGGAGTGGAATGAGTGTGGACCTAAGGTACTTTGATTGGAAGCGTCAATTTAACTGTCAAGCATGAGAATGCTAGGATTAAACATATTTTACTATTTGATTTCAAATGATAGCATTTTGACAAATGCAAACTACATGGTTCCATCCCCTTCAATCAAACCCTAGTTGAGACGGTCCTATCTCAAAACTTAGGGATTGAAGCAATCAATCTCATTGTTATCTACAGACCAACCACATGTTTTAAAAACTCACTTTGGTACTAAATTCAGATATTAACATTTAGTAGTTGAGTGAGTTATAGGAAAAAAACATGGAGTAGTTGCACGTCTAAGAGCGGGAAATATTTTTTTTTTTGTTTGTGATAATTAATGGATCAATGCTTTTTTTTTCAATATTGCCAGTGTGCAAAATATTCCCTATCCAATACACATGCCTTTACTCTCCCCATTTGCTTAGAGAAATTGAATTTTATACTTCCTAGCTCAAAACATTTATCCCATTTGACTTTTGCATGGTCTTTGTTTTCTTAGAAAAGGCTACTAATCACTATGGTCAAACGGCAATGACATTTTTGTTTATATATATAAAAAAAGAAAAAAATAATTCTCCTAGGTAGGTTGTTTACTCAGGGTCTGCCTGGTTCCCACCGCCGCTCCACAGAGTGTGGTGGACGATTCGACCGCCACACTCAGATCAGTGTAGCGTGGCGAGGTATGACGTCCAACCAAGCATGCCCTCAATTATTCATCGGTAGTGGACTTGGTTTATCATTCATAATCATTAGGGTGTGGTTTTGGCGATCTTATAACTGTTAGGACACATGTCAGAAATGTGATAGTGGCACACTGACACTCTACCTATCCAGACTTTTCGGTTGCCGTCCCTTGGTTCATTCACGTCGAGTACCGCTTCGGTTGCCGTCAGTTCCGCTCGCTGCAGGCAAGTAGAGGCCAGGAAGCGCTTGCTCCTTCTTCTTAACAGTTAACAGTTGACACGGAGGACGACGTCAAGATCGCGCCAGAGGCGTTCGCGGAGGTAGGAGGAGGAGCTCGCGCCGCACTCGGCGTCGTCACCGGACTCGGCACGAGCGGACTCGGTGACGGTCGGTGTCGTCGGAGGCCGTGGTGGTTGAGTCGTGTCCGCTCGTCCGTCGAGCCGGACTCGATCTGCGACAACCAACCGCTCCAACACACCATGCAGGAGCTAAGCCATCCAAAACTTGCGGCATGCAAAGATTCGTTCGGTGCAAAAATCAAGCCAACGCGCCATCCAAAACTTGCGGCATGCAAAAGAAAATGTCTAAAACGACCTTATTAATTACCAATACGTAGAGTACATTTTGTATTAGAGCAACTCCAACAAATTAGTTAAATGTACTCTAAAACTAGCTTTCGCTTGTCTATTTTTGTTTTCTATTTTTATTTACCTAGCGAGCCTTGCATTCTATCATGTTTTTGCAATTTGGTTAGGCTGTTATCAAACTCAAATTTTTTAGATGTCTTTCTATTTTACATAAGACAAATCTTTATGGAAAGCAGAACTTCCATCTGTGCAAAACGAAAAAAAAATCATCTAAATTCTGAAAAAAATCACACATGTAGATGATATGATGATGCACAATCATGTAAAATATCTTTGTCAAGCTTCGACTTTCGTTTGTGAGATATAAAAATAACAAATTTCAAGGTAAACGCCCAATGATTTGTTAGAAATTTATTTTGAAATTTGTTATTTTTATATATTTCGAAGTTTGGACAAGATATTTACATGATTGTGCATCATCATACTAAAACTAGACCTTTTTCTGTTTTGACTACTATAGGTTTTTTAGGAATTTTGTTTTATAGCATATGTTGCCTTTACATAATGGCTAAATCTCATAATTTGGCATGTAATTTTACCATGTCTCTTAGAGTTGTTCTTGCTACCAAAACTTAACTAGCCAAACTGTTCGGTAAAATGGACATGAGAAAAAGGCGGTGTATCTTACTCTTGTTGCAGCTGGCATTCAATTACAAATCATTTACTCTTGTTGCAGCTGGCATACAATTACAAATCATTGATACTGACTGAACCACAAGCTCCATCTAGCCTGAAACGCTGCCACACCGAGAAACTTGACAGCACCAGTCATGAAACACTTGGATTTGGAACAGGTGTACATGAAAAAGTTTGTATGCAACACAAAGTACATAATCTGCAATGTCCTCAATGCAACATGTAATAACAGTTTGTAATGTACAAGGGTTTATTGGTATTGCTTTATTGAGACATGGCAGCTCACCCGCTAAATGCTGACAGAGGGAGATTATGGGTTTGTCTAGACGCCCAAGCAGCATTTGAAATGTGTCCCTCACCCATGAGATGATGGGGGTGGCATTGGATAGGGCATCGGAGCAATGTTTACTGGGGCGCCAGGTACTACGGCTCCTGGAACCGGGGCATGCATGCCATAGGCCAGATGAGGTGGAGCAGAAACAGGTAGTGTAACGGGAGTTCCAACAGCTGAGACAAGGGGGCCACCGACTGGCTGTCCAATTGTTGTGCCATAAGCATCAACGCCTGGAGGTGTATTCGCTGGCTGTGGGGGTTGCTTAGATGGTTTTCCAGGATTTGCAGCCTGACCATTTGTTTGACCTGTGATTGGAGCCTGAGCGGTTGATGCATCTCCATTGTTCACACTGGTGATGTCATGTATACTTGATCGCCGCCTCTCTCTGTTCATTGAGTTCAGACGGATGAAGTACTTCTGTGCATGACTAGCTACTTGAGTTGGCGTCCTTGAGATCACAAAGTTCCGTGAGATGCTCCTCCAATCACCTTTGCCATACTTTTCAAGTCCAAGGAGGAACAATCTGCAAAATCAAAATCAAGTTAAAGAGCATTTCAATAGCAATACAGCAAACCCTGGGTGGATGAAACTTTTGAGAATAGGTTATAGTCCAGTCTCCAGAGGAAAGAAGCGATGGTTAAAATAAAATTTTCAACTCTTGCATACAAGTTAGTTATGTTAAATATAGTCACCTAGAACATTCAAGATTTCAGGAGAAAGAAAGCTGAATGTGTTATCTATGATATGTCGCCACTTGAATTGTTCTTATAAAACATAATACTTGACAGTGTACCCGTATCAGTGATAAAAACATCTCTTTAGCTTTCTGCATAATAATATCAGATAATTGGGAAAGAGTTGCATTCCCAAGCCATTCGTAACTACTATCTACTACTGCTTCTACCCCACGCTTCAGCTTCATCATTGCAGTGTCTGATTCTGACATTGGCTCGACAAGCTAATTACATTAATACACAATTTCAGTCATTCAATCATTAAAATCACAAGTGCACAACCAATTTTTTTTGTTAAAGAAGAAAAAGGCACCCATCTTTTTTGTTTGATAAAAAAGGAACCCATCTTTTACTCATTTTATCTGTCACCTATCTTACAGCTTCATCACTCACATAACACGAGGCATATTGAATTGAATATTTGAATTTATAACCTACCTAACAGAAATACTATCAACAAGCCAATGACAATGGGGTTGTACATAAAAACTGGACTATATGCTTGTAAAAAGTGCATATAACACCTACACCACTACACGCACATATGAATGCACGATAACTTCAAACTTAGCAAGTTACTACTGAACAGAGCATTCTCTAAAAGATGCCACATAGCAAATATCAGGTGGTGGTAAGAATAGCAAACAAAAACAGAGGGAAGGAAAGAAGAGTATATATATACCAATAAGAATGAAATCATGCATATAACAGATCCACCTAATTACAGGGAGCTGGAGATTCAATTTTTTCAAAAGTAAGTCATATAGAGAGAAAATAAGAGCTGTATTGTATTTGCAATTTCCTTTCATTAGCAGTCTAGAACAATAATTTATATCATGGCGACTAGTTTATTAATGTTCATTCAGCAAATGTAGGACATGCTCCCCAAAAGAAAATGGTGCACTGGAACAAGACAGATGTAAATTACAACCATTGTTTGAAAACACTGGTTTTCATGCAGAAGTAAAAAGAAAATTAAAACATCGAAGTGACACTAGTATCACCCATCACCTATACAATTAAAACTAGTACATAGGATGTAATTCCAATATAATACAGTACACTTATTCAGCAAACTATCAATGTATGTATTACAATAATTGCAGTCAGGCAAACAGAGCTCAAAATATATTATCTAATTGACCCATACGCAAAGGCCAGCTGAAAAGAATCACGCACAACATACCAAAACTGCCAAAACACACAAACCGACACACGTCCCTGCAACGAGCTTAAATGTTGAACAACAGAAATTGACTATCTAAGTAGCAGATTTCAAAATATCCAGGCTAAGTAAATCTAAGAAAGCATGCAGCAGTAACTAATCCACCAATACATGATGGCACCCAACAGAGCACGCGCCAATTCCAATCCGCCAATATAGGTGAATAACAGCTGAAAGAATCATGACGCACATAACAGAACCGCCAAATCGCACAAACCGACAGACACTCCTCGGGGCACCCAGCTTAGCCATTTAGCAGCAACGGCTAACTATCTAAGTAACGTATATCAAATCCCCAACGGAATACGACAAGGGCACAAATAAATGAACATAAACCCCAGATAAGGTTGTAGAGGATCCTAGCTCTTAAAGCATGGAATCCACCTGCTGAAATGTAATTGGACCCTACCTGTGCTTATCACCAGCCCAACCAATAAACATTCATGCATGAGGAAACAGCCTAAACCTAGTTACCGGACATACAAGGTGCGGTGTATTCCCAGCCGCCCCACCCAGTTTTGCTGCCAAGAGCATCAGGTAAACTACTATCCAATATAAACAAATAACTATGACAGCTATGCAGAATAATAATAAATTAACATAATCCCCAATAAAACAGGCAATTCAGCAAACAATTATCAAGCATCGCTGCAATTTTGAGCGCGAGAATCAAAGGCGGAAGTGGAAGTCAACCTGTGCTCGTCCTCTGTCCAGGCGATGCCCTTCCTGCGCTCCTGCTCGGCCGACTTTGCCGACCCCTTGTCCCCGTGGGCCCCTCCTCCTCCACCACCTCCCTTCTTCCCGCCGCCGCCACCCCTTCCTCGGCAGCGCCGTCAGCCGCGTACGTCGGAAGCGGCACGCGGCCCGACTCGATGCCATCGACGTCCTCCACCAGCAGCTCGAAGTGCCGCCTGACCTCCTCCGGCGTCTTCCCTTCGACGGCCTCCGCTAGCTTCTCCCACCTCGCGTCCCCGTCCTCCTCCCCGCCCATCGTCGCCACCGCGTTCTCGAACGCCTTCTCCTGCTCGCGGGTCCACGCCCCGCAACCTTCCTCGCCGCCGCCACCGCCGCTGCTGCTCGCCTCCTCCACGGCCATGGCTGCAGACGCCGCGGGGTTGATGAACCCTAAGCAAGCGGCGGCCTCGCGGAATCCCGCGAGTAGGGTTTCGAGGTTTTGGGGGTGGGGAGAGCGGGAATGGAGCGGTGGCGGCGCGGCGAGATAAGAGGAGTGCCAATTTGGCTTCGGCAAGGCTGCGGGATTACGGGGAAGGGAATAAATTGGGGGCTTCGAGAAAGGAAGGCGGAGGAGCAGGAGATCTACCGGCGAGGTGAGCTGTTGTTAACCGTGGGGGATATTTTTTTGTTTCACCGCGCGGCCGCGGCTGCGCGAGAGAGACGGACGGGGGCTGTCGACCTCGGCCTCCTCCCGCCTTGTCTTGTGTGTGGAGGAGGGAAGGAGGGAGGAGGCATGGCAGCGTGCTGGCCGTGGGCGCCCGTGTCCTGGCTTCGGACACGGCCTGCTTTGCGTGCGTTGGATGGTTCGAGCCGGTGAACTGAACAGGTCTCCATCTCTTCATCGGCCAACTAATCATTGAGCTTTACCAACAAATTCCTCTACGTTTTCTTACCTTTTTTAATGACATGATTTGATTTTCCATAATATCTACAGCCGTGATCCGCTGTCCTTAGCTAATCTGATTGTGGCAAGGTCCCACTAGACTAGCTTTAAAGAGGCAATGAGCCAGGGTGGCAAACACAATCAAAAAAACTAATACCGAGTTTTATATGTAGCCAGTCATAAAAATGAGTGTCAATATTTAAGTAGA